>FMBT01000794.1:0-13322 GCA_900095095.1 Fragilariopsis cylindrus CCMP1102
TTGTATTATTTTTCGAAACGATCAAATCAAAACAAGAACAATACCGTACCTTTCATTTCAATTCAAATTATTATACAAAATCGACTCAACTCTCACGACTATTTTATCTTTTTCTCCTGTCTTTTTAATTTCACAGCATCCTCCATCCCACACACAATCATGTCTAAATTTAGTTTTGTTATTCTTTCCCTTGTGGTAGCAGCATGTAGTGCATTCGCACCTATCGCTACTGTCAACTCAGTTACACGAGAACAAACATTCGCCACAACATCAACTCCATTCTTTACTGCATTAAATGCTGTGGAAGATTATGATTCGGAAACATACTGGGAAGGTGAATATCCACCGTCGAAAAGTCCTGGGACCGATTATGTCGAAAATGCCATCTGGTATGCTTGGTGCATTATCATTAGTGTTTCTAGGTGCATTAGTGGCAAGTATTTCTGGTTCCGCGGCCTTACAAACAGAACCCGGTGCCTTTGAAAATGGATCGTGGGTGAAATGGTACTATGTATTGGGTTCCTTTGGTGGACCACTGGCCTGGGGGACACATGTGGCAGCATGGATCCAACGTAAGAATGGTATGTAAATGTAAAAAAAACTACCTTTCATAGTTTATATACATACTGTAGTTTATATTATACACAATCAAAAAGACAGCACTACCCACAAACATTCCGAAGAATAAAAAAGTCGAGACTATAGGAACAGGACAACCATCGATGGTCATTCAATACCGTAACTTCCTTTTTTTAAATTTATATGAAAATATAGATGATAATAATAATACTATAAATACTGCAATTTTCATATACCGGTATCATTACTACATTGTACAACGTTACGTACGTCCGCGTTTTTGGTCTTCAATAGCATATACTAGAATACAATTACGGCAGCAGCAGCTTATGAATGCATGCATGCATGCATGCATTCATGCTCTTAGGTTACTATCTACTAGCTTTTTCAACACAATTTAGAGATGGGAAGCACATACTGTACCAAACTAAGAACTAGTAGCACTATAGAAACATTTTACTTACTCTAAGTGTGAATTGTAGCGCTACCATTGAGGATGATGGTATGACATAGTATGACATGGCATTCTCAGCCAAAGGATTTGCAAAGAGAATTGAATTTTTTGTTTGTCTGTGTGTGTTTTCCATATATTATGTTGTACCTCAGAAGTACAAGAAATAGTGATTTTAACAAAGAGTATCATATCAACATCTCAATTCACCAGCAATCCACCCAACCAATTAACACACTACATACATGTGTGCATAATATAGAATGTGGTGTTTACTACAAGCAGTACATGCATGTTGCTGCTACCCTCTTCTTCCTGTCTGCTGCTACACAACAGTAGAGAAGCCATGTTGGTGGTGGTGGTGGTGCAACTTTGAAAGATACACAGGAAAAAATGGGGTTGCAACTAGCATAGCTAGCAGCACCAGAGTTTACATAAAACTAACTAGAGACAACCTTTCTAATAAGCATCAGAATGTAAGGGTGTACAGAAAATTATCTGTATTTCTTTTTGTGCACCCTATTTTTGCCTCACCCATATTATAGAGGCAGGCAAGCAGGCAAACAGGCAAACAATACCCTGTGCACAACAAAGAAAAAAGAGTTCATATATAAAAGAATCACATTGTAAACACTTCTTCTCTTTAGTTGTGTACATAACAGGTTTAAATATGATCTTTTCACAATCATGCACAAGTTTGGGATGTCTCTCCCCTATTGACATTCACCAAAGCCCGTGCCTCTATCCCTATTGACATTCAACAACAATGGAAAATCCAACAGAGAGCATTCATATTTAGAAGAAAAATGCTGGATCCAAGAAAGTATGCAAGAGTACAAAGGAACAAGAAACAGAAAGCTGCAATGTACAAAAACAAAACAAAGAGGACAAACAAAACAGAAGCCTTTCATGCATTCTTTCAGGCAATTGTACCCATCATGCAAGAGATATGGACAGACAGGTGCATTGATAGAAACAAGCCAGTACTAGGTGGAAGAATAGTGGCAGAGTACGATTCATTAATGAAGAAAGTAACACATTATTACACACTGAGAGGTACATGGTACTACCGGAGGATGAATTAAAAAGATATTTAATGAAGAGCTTAAAATCAGATTAGAGAATACGAATCAACAACTGAAGAAATGGATAACCAGATGGAAGCCAGTGATAGATCACAGCATGAAAAGAGTGAAATAAATGGCAATAGCAAATAGTAAACCGATATGGCAACACTTCACAAAAACCAAACCAGCAAAGACAAAAGTGTCAAGGAGACTAACACAGCGAATGAAAATGAAGAAATATTCCAACAATCCACTGACAAATGTGTGCATCAATTTAAAGAAGAAGCGATTATCAAGCAGAGTTTCAACAGCAGTCAAAGTCAAATACAATATCAATAAACAGATATCAAAACTGTACAACAAATTGGGTAGGAAAAGATCAACTAGTAGAGAGCAAACTGTATAAAAAAGGAAGTGGAGACACAAATAATTGATGACAGATTTGGAGACGTACCAATGTAATACCTAGTAATGTAGATTAACCTGGCGGGTCAATCATTGACTCTCTGTCTTTCTAAGACCTAGAGGAATGAAGCGGCAGCTTTTAAATAATAAGTTATATATTGACATTCACCAAAACCCTTGCCTTTATATTGAAATCTCAGTATAGGAAATAAACATCCCTATAAGAAATTCTGTTATGTGTAAGATTTGTAGGAAAACCAAGGAATGATTCTTATAGTGCAATACATTGCCAAGTTGTTGGTGCATGCAATAATATTTTGTGTTTTCAACTCCCTCATTATGCCATATATTATCACTTATCACTTATCTCTATGGTATCAACTCCCCCCCCCCCCAAAAAAAAACCCTAAACTGGCACACACACAACACACCCACACACACTTTTGTTACACACTATAGTACACTTGAAATTGCGTGCGTAAGGCAAAAAGCTGGCGCACAAAAACCTGGGTGTGAAACTACCTATATGTGCATGCACTGTTAACATGCACCCATATATACTAATATTATACTTAGTAAGCTAGCTTGTCCATTTGCCCAAAATGGACAGATATATGCACTTCTTCTCACCCACTCACAATTTCCCCTGTCAGTTGTGTAACTAACTACTGGTGCACGACAGAAAGATAAGTTTTTTTCTGTGTGGATTGTACTCAAGGGACACTATCTGTTGTGCAGAACACATGAGGGTAATTAGTTAATAATACACTAATTATTGTAGAACTAAATTGTGCATATACAGGCACAATGTATTGGAAAACCATCAATTTACCATAACACCACATTATTTTGGTCTTCTAATAGTTCACCTAGATACATTTATTTGTTTGGAGAACAGCTACTGACAAACCAATACATTTATTTGCTTGGAGAATAGCTACTGACAAACCATGCTGTTGTGTAATCTTGTATCACAGGTGGGGTATGAAATCTGGACAGATACTGCTTGTAAACCTATTCAATTTTTTCTGATAAATAGTCTACACACAAGAAGGGAGGACATACAGTTTGTGTTTTCCCAGACTAGTTGAATGTACATCATACTACTACAAGTTTTGCTGCTATTGACAAAATCTATTTGAAAGACACAGGATCTAGAATGGGGGCAATCATTTCCATTGGTGATGGTGATAGTCTAGATAATTTTACCTGCTTCATAGTTAGTTAGTTAGTTAGTTAGTTAGTTATCCCACATGCAAAACATATAGTATACAGGCATAATTGTGTGCACAAAATTATTTTCCAAAGAATGATGTTAGCAGATATAGTGTTGATGTATTTTTATACTGATGTTTGTGATCTCAGTCAATAGTTTGGTGATTTTCAGTCATGACCATAAAAAAAAATGTATCATTGCACTTTGCTACATTGGCGTGTTCCGGCTCGACGCGGTGTGAATATGGCTACTGTGTGACAATCTGCGGACAGACGCCTGCCACACGGGATTGGTTAACACGGGCTATGCAGTGAAAGTACTAACAATCGGGGGGATTTTTAACTGTATGATAGCTCCTCAAACCTTATCCAGTACCTATCCCTGTTGATTCTACACATTCCAAATTGTCACCAGGTCTGAGTAGTGTAGGCAATAACCTGGTACTCATCCAAGGAGAATTTCGCCCATATTGGGCTTCGTCGCGAAGTTTAAAAAGTATTATTTATCACGCACCTACGCAGTAATAAGCGGAAAATTCCTTTATATCAACATGAAAATGGGATTGTACTGAATCGAACCTCCATGGGTATCGATCTATTTAATAAAAGCTTATGAGACGAAATATAGATGCCTGTACTCTTAACAAGGTCAAAAAATTTGGGTTGAATTGGATCCATTTTTAGGTACTTAAACTCTCTCTTAGTAAAAGACACACATGATCGGATTTTCCGAAAAAACACGTCCTACATACCCGTTGATAATGGGTCCTCTCTTAATATACCAATAACAATAAAAATTATCGCATTAGCTAATATAACAGTAATAGAGACATGTGTATTAGCACTTTATCTATTAGTCCATTATTTGATTTTTAATCTTCCTCTCTTATGCACCTCTTCCTGGCGATTTGAAATTCGCCTTCCACCCATATAAATCTTCATAGAATTTTCCCCAGATGACCAAATCACACCCAAACTTTTTTCCTCTCTTAACAGTACAAATATCTACATTTAGTCCTATAAGCGTATGTTAAATAGAGCGATATCCATGGAGGTTCGGTTCAATACATTCCCATTGTAATGATGATGTGAATAATTTTCCATTTCAACTCTTAATAATTTTGAAGAATTTTCCTTGTCGCGAGCCTATCGCGCATTTTAAAAAATTGAGTCCCGGTGTCCCACAAAATATCACCTTGAGCTGGAACGCGCCCATTATATTATACATAATAATCCTCTTTCCCTTCGCACCTTGAGAGCTGACAGTTTATCTGAGATTACAAAATATTACCAGTCTTTTGTACGTTGCAACTAATTAATGGTATTATGTACAGTAGTAGTAGTAATAGTACTATATATTATACCTATACCTACACTGCACATGTCATCATCTGAATAAATTTCTTCTCTATATGTGCACAGTACTACCACCCCATCCCTCTCTGGATGCATCTCCTTGTCCTGTACAATCACCTCACCACCAGCACTGTTTGGTCACAACCTCATTCTCTATAATATGCCCAAGACCCATCTAATTAGCATATACCATCATTACTTCTGCGCTCCAGATGCACTACTAGTGTAGCAGTGTGACATTTTTTTCTTTGTTCTTCTCTGGGAACATTATTTTATCCTCCCCCCCCCCCCGCCTGCCCCACATACCCTGTTATTGGGGCATGTAATGTAGTCAAGCAATCTAGGGTAAACCACTTAGCTTTTAGCACTTTCTTTTCAATGCACAACCATGCTTGTACTGACTGCAGCTATGAGGTAGGTAGTTTGTCCAGGTGCATTCTTCTACTACAAACACACCCAATTATTATGTTAGAGGTTGGGGCATGATGTTATTATTTCTTGTTTCAGTACAGACAAATTGCTCCAGCCCAGAGCCTATTTTCTTCTGGTTCCCTGATGATGTATGTGGCAAACTTTATGCATGCCCTATTCATAATAAAGAAATCTGTTTTGTTGTAGAGGAAGGATCATTGTTTTTGATTTATCATAACACAGCACAGCAGGTCTAGCTAGAGTAAATACGTCCTCAACTCTGATCTGCTATTATCTCTACTGTATAATCGATCCTAAGTTTCGTACTGTACACAGCACAATTGTGGAAAGAAAGAAAAAAAGCCATTATTATTGTGTGAAGTAGTGTATGTTGTGTTATATTTAATTTAGATACATTATATTCTTTTGTTACAGTTCTACAGTTCTTTGAGTGTGCGTGCGATTGATTGTGTGGATGTTTCGTGTGAAATGCATGATGTGCAGACTCAATCCATGCATTCATTCATGTGCGTTCGATTCGATTCAATTCGATTTAGCTTCCCTCTGTTTTTGAATCGATTGGTTTATTGTCGTAAGTAATAGGCGTATGTATATTTGATTTGATTTATTTTATTTTAAAAGAAGTCTTCGTGTGCTTCTTCCTCCCTTTCTTCCTTTTTCTTCTTATCGAGGATGCCTGCATTTCAGATCATTCATTCATTCATTTCCAGCCCCGAAAAGAAGAATTTCTTCTATTTCATTCATGCATTTATGTTCGTTTCGTTTTCTTTCTTTTCTTCTACTGTACTTATTATATTATTGAAATAATCCTGGTGCTGGTGTCTTATAATTCACTTTCACATACTTGGTGGGTGCAGCTCGTTGTTGGACACTCGAGGTGGCATGCACAACGGATTGTTTTTCAAATCCATAGACACTTGGTGCTAAAAAACAATCTGTCATTTTGGATGCGGATATCATTTCTTTACTCACAGCCTTGTTCAGATCACGTTCTAAGTTCGGTAATAAAAATCGGCCTACTGCTTTAGCGAACGACATCTTTGGTTGTGGTTACGTAAGTTTGGGTGGGTGGTATGTTTTTATCTGTTTTTGTGAGCAAGTAGACGGAGAAGGTATGTTGAGGAAAGAAAAAAAGAGAAGCTGAGGAAGGATAGGAACCGGTGACGTGATCGGCGCTTTGGGTTTGGGTCGGTGATAAAAAGCAACGGCGTTTACTTTGCTCGATGAAAAAGCACAAAAATGCAAAAAGCATTCGTTTTTCTCGTTGTTGGCGACTGACAATGTGAGTTGCTTAGTTTGCTTGTTGAAGAAAGATCGCGTGGCATACATGATAGAATGAAACTTTGTGATTGGCGCAGAAAAACAAGAATGTTCTTTCGAAGAAGGAGTTTAAAAAATGATGCTATTTTGATATTCAAAAAACGTCATCAGCTGTTCAGCAGCCATGCATGTTTCTTTCTCATCCTAATGCACGTGGCTTAGTACCTACTATGTAATTAATTTATACATAGGTGACGTATGTACGATCAATTGAAGGACAGAAAGACGACCATCAACAAATATCAAAATGTGTTACTTCTGTACTAAAAGTACTGGTATCGCGGAAAAATCTGTATTGATTTGCTGTGATTTTAGACGCAAAATAATATGTCGAGTATTTATAATTTCCGATTTTTGACAATGGTGTCTACTGGTATGGAGAGAGGGTACAGTTGCCTGTACACACAGACTGGGGAACAACAGCAAAGTCGATTCGGCTGATCGATGGGTGGATTTTAAATGAATAAAACAATAATTTGTTCCGCCAAAAATACGATGACAATGACAAGCAGCAGCAGCAATAGAATTCGTAATTTCCGTCCAGCTTCTGGATTTAATATTGCTCTTGAGGATGATGATGATGAGACTGATGATGAGAAATCTGCCGTATCATCATCATCTGCCACAGCAGCAAGACTAGCATCGTCAACTGTATATCGGTGTGGTTCGACTGACGTGTTGGGACGGGAATTAAACATCTCAGGCTCAAGCTCGTTGTCCTCCTCATTCACCACCACCACCGATGATCAAATAGTATTTCAACATGCTGGATTGATTATTGATTTACGATCACCTGCGGAACGAAATGAGAAAGATGCACAAAGATGGATGGACGCAGCAACGGCAGGATCAGCACAACAACAACGTCCAATTCATGTCTTTACAATTCCAATTAATGATGATGAGGAATCATCCTCTGTCATTGCTGAATTACATGAGAAAATATTTGATGATACAATGAATTCACAACGTCGATATGTGATCCGATTAGATATATTGAATCGTCATGAACTATTACGGTATATACAAAATAATTGGTTATCATCATTAAAGAATTCATCAGCAGCATTACTCACCGAAGAATTCAACAAACGTGGATTAGTTGGTTTGAATGAAGCAATATTGGAAACGAAATCAGGACAAATTGGATTATGTCGTGCATTACAAATAATGACAATTTATAGAGAAGCGATCATAATGAAGAAGAAGAAGAATAATAACAGAAACAACAACAACAACAATATCCAAACTAATGATGATGACGATACAAGTATCGTAATCCATTGTGTTCAAGGGAAAGATAGGTAAGACAAGAATAAAAGTAGGAAATGAATAAGGCGAGCTGACGTTGTTGTCAGCTGTTGTTGTTGTTGTTGTTGTTGTTGCGTTTCTCTCTACTTCTTTTAACTCAATCAATCAATTCGTTCGTATATCTGTTTACCCTCTCTCCTCCTCCTTCTCCTTCCGTACCCCTTACTTATTTTATTTTTAGAACTGGAATGTTAGTCATGTTGATGCAATTATTGATGGGAAATACTATCATTTCGGATGAGGAAATCATTGAAGATTATTATCGTTCCAATAGTAATGCTGTAATTAAATCGAAACATTGTCGACGGAACGAAGGAAGTGTCACTGCCACTGCCTCTTCAGCTGCAGCTGCTGCTATCGTCGTTGTTGATGGTGGTGGTGGGAATGATAATGATAATGATAAATCATTAGCAAGGATTATTAAGATAGATAAACGAGTTTTTAGTGGAACTAATCGTGAAGCTATGATATCAACACTGGAAGGATTACGTCGTCGATATGGTTATAATAATGATGAAGGTGAAGATGGATCTACTAGATTTGGTAGTTTCGATCGTACTGTACCTCGATATTTTGATTTAATTGGATTTAATGATTCATGGAGGAAACGATTCCGGAATGTATTTATTAAGAAGAAAAAGAACAATACCGGTAACAATATTCGAAGAAGTCGTTTGTGAAAATATAAAAATGGGAAGGAGTCAGTCATTCGCTATTTTTTTTGGTTTGTAATTCGATTTTAAGGAAGGTATGTATTCATGTTTGCTTGTCATCGTCTTGGAATAAGGAGGTAATTGATTACGTGGGGAATGCGGGTACGATGATGTGCTGTGCTGTGCTGTGCTGTGATTTTTTTGCAAGGAGGATAAAACATCACGCTATAACTGATTATAAATTAACAATTTTTGTGAAGATCAAACCGCAACTATTCAGGCATATCGGAGCAAAAAAAATCATACAGCACAACACAACACAGCACAACAAAACACACCATTTCCCCTCCGTTACAAAATTCAGATTCATCCATCGATCCCACAAAAATGTCACCTTTCTTTTTAGAAACAATTCGTCTCATCCAATTGAACCCGTCATCTTCCTTATACATTCCGTTGTTGGCTACTCATATTAGGAAGAGAGCAAATTGTATAACACCACTACTGATCGAACCTCATCTATCAATTTGAGTCCCGATCATGAAAGACTTTTTTTTCGTTAAAGTAAATAACTGGTCAGGTTGCTACTAGAATCTTTATGGAAGGTGAAAGAACTACTAAGGTGAGTTCTACTACTGTACTGTACTATCGGTACAACTACTTTTTGTCTGAAGAATTCGAAATCGACTCGATCTACACGCATTCATGATAGACTGAAGTAACTGACAATGTTACTTTTGGCAGAAAAGTAATGCAAGAGGAATAATATCAGATATTAAAATAATCTCTTGATATTATGGGACCATTTTTACAATCCTACGAAACAGTTTGAACTTATACGCTAGTTTCGCTTGGTCGGTCTCCAACATTTTTTCTCTAAATTATATTTACTAACTTTTTTATTTCTCGATTTCTTCCTACTTTTTACTGAATTGATAGAGAGAGAGTGTGGGAGCAACTTTGTTAAAGGTCATCAATAACTTCTTACAACAACATCTATCAATTACTATAGGTTCTGGTTTTTTTTTGGATAGACGAATGATGACAACAACCACACGTGAAACAAAAATCGTTTCCTCTCTTTAATTATGATGATAAAGCAGAATTGCATCAGCTTACAATCCCCTCGATTTAAGAGGTCTTCTAAGAAAGACTGAGAGGTATACAGTTAAACGTAGAATCACGAATCTGGCACAGATTAATAAAAATAGGGAGCAAAACCAGTATAATAGTGCTGTATCAGGCCATTTGTCCCGTTGAGTTATCGATGACGATGACTTGCCATTTCTGCTAGAAACATTATTGATCATCCAACACGGCAAGTATGAGAGCTAAAACATATAGCTGGATTAAGATAAATTTGCATATTAAGCATACATTACTATACTATTTTACGTAATGGTTTATCTTTGAGAAATTACGCGTTTTGTTTACTTTATTAAATCTCTCTGATTGATAGATCATATTTGTAATAATGATAAATCATATGCATATTATTCATTATTTATCAACTTCCGTCATCGGTGTCATCGGTGTCGTAACCACAGTAGCTGCTGTGCATATCCCCCCAGCAAATTTTCGGATAGTAACAGATTGTACACCCCCCTTCACTACCCTCGTCGAAATAGCAGTCATCGCACTCCTCTTCTGTAAAGTTAATAGTGCTGCTGTTACTGGTGTCGTTTGATGATGAGCTAGTAGTATGCTATGGCCGCTCACACTAGTGTCATCTGCATAGTTGTATTAGTAGTAGCAGTAAAAGGTGGTATTAAAATAGTATCATCGTTTCCTTTTTCCAACTGGCGACCGGCTCGTCCACCACGTAATAATTGATTCGACTTAGCTGCTACTGTTGCAGTACTTCCCATGAAAACAATGACGACCATTGAAGCTATAACGAAAGATGTAAGATTATAATTCATATTGTATATGTTTCTTATTGTAAAAGTTTTGATTTCGTTTTGTGATAGATGTTTATTTGCTTAAGATCTTATATTTATTTACATCGATAGTACGCGCACTTACTGTATTATTTGATCCAGTTTGTGTGCATTCTTTCGCTTAGTGAAACCTAACTGGTAAGAATCACCTTCAATCCTGCGAAACGAATGATGTAAATTAAAATTCATATTGTGTTTATTGTAAAAGTTTTGATTTTCGATTTTTGAGATTAGATAGATATTCTGCTTAAATCTCATATCTACATCGATATTATGGCACTGCGTTTTGAACCATCGTTGTGTGCGAATTCATTCATTTGATTATAGTGAAGCAAAACCTAACTGGTAAGATCACTTCAAATCCTGCATAGCGCAGCGACCGGTTCAAAAATCCTCTGCAAAATTATTCTCAATCATCATATACTTGAAGTAGTATACCCATTAGTGACCGACCTCGTGATACTGATAATAAACTTGCCGGAATAAGGGCGAAGACGTCGTTACATATATTTACTGCGTGCAGCAGTCGCCCTTCTTTTAAAAAAAAAAAAAAAGAAAGGAGCAACTAACAACTAACGGGGTCTGTCTCGCAAAGCAAAATAAATAATAACCCCCTCTTATTTTTGCTCCCCCCTTTTCTTTTCATGCACGACTGGCAATTGATGAGAACTGACGACAGACGAGGGGACTTGTGCGCAGTACTAAGCATTGTTAAAGCAAAAGAAACAACACAAAAAACCTTCGTCATTTATTTGCGTGTAAATGATGTCACATGTTGTGTTGGCATGACGACGATCATGTGTGATGAATTGAATGAATGCGAATGGAGAGAGAGAGAGAGATGAATGAATGGAAGGGACGACAGCGATCGAGACGACGAAGACAAAGAATATTTTCATGTGGAACTAAACCATGCCATTCCAAATGCTAGCTACAGGGTTCTATTACAATCAGTAAGTCATATAGTAGAGGGTATCATAATATTGATGCGTTATTGGGAGGTAGGTATTTATTGGTTGCGCTGCTGCTGCTGCATCCACTATGACAATGATGACGATGTTGGCGGCGAGAATAATAAATCGTAATACTATTATTGCAGCTATTAGTATTATTATTATAATCAGCATTAATATTATATCAGCAGCAGTAGCGTCAGTAATAATAATAATAATAATATCATCAGCGTTGTGGTGAACGGTTTTAGTAGTAGTAGTAGTAGTAGTAGTAGTTACCGAACAACTAAATCACGACGTCGACGGTCACAGCAACGACTACTAGTACGTCCTTTGAGTATTTCACGTCATCGTCGTCGTCGTCACTATGGCATGATATCATCATCGCTATCATCGCTGCCATCATCCCGCCTGTATACGAGTTCTACAGGAAAGGATGGTAGTAGCGACCAACAGCAGCAGAACGACGATGACAACGATGACAATGACAATGACAATACGTCATCAAAAGAAGATATCTTAACAACAACCACAACAACAAAAACAAAACAATAAAAGTAATAATAATAGGTGCAGGATTTTCAGGTCTTTCTGTGGCGTATCATTTAATGAAAATGATAGACGAAGATAAAGAAAAAGAAAAAGACGAATCTAGAATAGGCGTAATTGATATAGAAATTATCGAAGCACGTAATCGAATTGGTGGACGTGTTCATTCTTACAATTTCTATCGTCGAACCAATCGATTTCGAATTCGAATTTGAATTCGACGACCGGTGGTGACAACAACAGCAACGGCAACGGCAATGGCAATGGCAACGAAGCTCCATGTTGGATTGATTTAGGTGGACAATGTTACATGGTGCATCCTATGAAAATCCTATAAGAAGATTAATGGAAGATGATTTAGATTTAACTCTTGTCAGTAAGTCAAATACAAATACAAATACAAATACAAATACAAATAGATTTTATAAAAAACGATCTACGAATGTCTTATTTGATAAATATGAACTAAAATGAACAATGGATTGTTCAACGTGCAAAAAATCTTTTTAAAATCTATTGATTATCTTGAGTAGATGATGAGGATGATGATTGATTCTGAGGATGTGAACTATGATACTAGAACATCTATTCAGATTTAATAAATAATCGATAAAACCACTATACAATGAAGGTAACAACGACAAAAAAGGAATAGGCAACAAAGCAGGAATAGGCATGATAACAACAACAACAAAACAACAACAACAAACAACAACAACAACAATAATAATAATAATAACAACGACGACGACGACACTATTACTAATTTTAAGGAGTGCAATGAATTATTTTATCCATCGATCCGAAGAAAAATGAAGGTGGACCACTTCATTAGTATCCGCAAAAGTTAGCAAATAATTTATATTAGTTTTGATGGACCGGATCTGATACCAACAAGGTTCTTATAAATCCGTATGGATGGTATCATCACAAAATTGAATTTGAACTTAGTAGACATGATATTAGTAACAGAAGAATATAATGATCTCGAAGAGATAGAAGAAGAATAAATCCTCTTCTTGTCGATACGACTCCGAGATGATACAAAAGTAAAGTCGAATTGAATATGATAATGATAATATAATGATGAT
>FMBT01000684.1:0-24558 GCA_900095095.1 Fragilariopsis cylindrus CCMP1102
CCATAACATTGCATTCATAGCTACTATACCTTATAGAGCTAGGAGGACTACGATGGTGATAATGGTGACAATGATGATGATGTTTGATGATGACAAGGAAGAGTAAACGAAAAATATTACCCTATTCTATTGCTGCAAAAGTACGACGGAATTTAAAATATATCAATAATTTCACTATTAAAAATTACACTGTCACTGCATCCTACGTACATATAAGTATCTTCTATTTGCGCGCTTCTTCTTTTCCTTTTTTCCGGTCGTTCTTCATCGATTTCCTCAGGATTTCTTTCTTTGAAGAAGCGATCTGTTGCATATACACATATATCACATATAAGTTAATCAGATTGATCACAGGATAAAATGTAGGCTAGTTTTAGTACTTGGATCGTACATTTACCGAACAGTAGCTTGGAAGTGACAACACGTTACCGGAATCGTAAAACAGTGTTAAGACACACTGTTAATGCAGAAATGTAGTACAGTAGGAGCAAACTTCGTGGTCGTTTTGTATGTACTATATCCTTAGATCTGGAAACATGGTTTATGCGTTGTTTCAGTGTGTGTTCAGTGTGTGTTCCATGTGTGTTCAGTGTGTGTGTAGTGTGTGTATGTATGTGTGTGTGTGTGTTCTAGAACAGGAACCCTTCGACCGTACAATAATGTACTAGCACCGGTATAATAGTAGAGCAAAGCTGAATAGATATTCCAGGAGTAAAGTAGAACTGGAATGAAAAGGAGAAAGAGTGCGAATCCGCCTTTGCGTTGGGTCTCTGTAATCGTAGTAGTAGCTCGCCACAGCATCATGTACTGTAGTCGCGTCGTCGTATCACAGGAATATCACTCAAACGACGCATATTTAATTTCAAAAGTAGTGGAGCATACCATATTTATAGTGATAGACAACGGCCGTTGATGCGCGTAGCGAATGATATATGTAAAAAATTAATTATTCGCGTCCTAGTGATAGACGCGTCGAATCAATCACGAAAATATCAATCAAAACCTGTATTGAATATTAGGAGAACTCGAAAACTCGAAGGGCGTTTCGTCGTTGCCTCTTCAGACTTCAGAGCATCATTCTAAGGACCGAATTTGTAAGAGCGATAACTGAAAAGAACTGCAACTTCAATAGAGCGAATAATATCAGGGAAACCAGCTACTTAAAGCAATATTATTAGGATCACACAATTCTGGATAGATCATCTTCGACTTCCTAGTAGATTGCAGTAGCTATGATAGTAAATGAGCTGGGAAATCTCACATTTTTTACTCTTCCCCTTCATGCACATTCCTCGATACCACCTAACTTATTGCACTTGTGGCTAGTTAGAAAGTACCTCTAGTAGAAGTAGTATACCACAATAAGCCTTTGACAAGCACAATAATGTCCCAGTATATCGAAGCACCTGCCGATGATGAAAGCGGCATTCCTATTGACGAACTTATACCTGTTCCAAAAGGGGAGGATCACGATCATGTGGCTGCGGACGATGCAGGAAAAGCAGACGAGGACGAGGAGGTTGACGACGAGGTTGACGACGACGATGATGATCATATTAGTGTTGATGATGAGGGAGCGAATGTAAATATACAAAGGATCAAATCGATCATGGAACACGACGATGATGATGATATTTTGTTGATGATGAGGAGGCGAATGAAAATATACAAAGGATCAAATCGATCACGGAACATAATAAGAACTTTCCCGAACCCGTACGATCTGACATGAAGGATTTCTTGCAAGCCCTTATCAATTTCTTTATGCCATCAGATTGTTTTACCTTGTTATTTATAGGAAATGAAGATGTTACATTCAAGATAAATTGCTCGAAACTCGACCTGTTTATCGAACTGAGTGAAGGAATTGTTTTTGCTGCCGAGTTGAGATTACGTTCTATATGCAGGAATTGGATTCGAAAATTCATCTTATCGATCAAGATCTCCGTCGTCAAATGGATCACATCAATCGGTCATCAAGATCATCTTGGAAGATCAAATTATCCAAATATTGAAGATAGAGAAGAAATCGAAAGAGATATTGAATTCGTGGTAGATTTCTTTCCATCTACTTCAAGTATTTTAACGGATCTTTATATGCACGATGAAATTTGGTACGATGCATTTAGTGCTGCGTCGAGGTTCTGTCCCGAAATCATCCCCAAACTTACTGAGTTAGGGATAAAGCATCACCAATTTGATGAACAACAAAGAGGTGGATTGATTCCATGGGCGCTTCAGAGTATAATCTGGACGGGAAGTCGCAATATTAATGACGATGCTGCTGATGGCGGCGGTGACCGTTGGCTGAATGTTTTGAAACGACTAAGGGAAAAAGGATTCTTACAAAAAAATGATATTGAAACCTATAATTTACTTTGGTTTTGTTCTGTCCGGGATTCCAACTATACACAAAATGAAATATTCATGTATCTTTGCCGATATAATCCAGATGGATTAAAACCTGCATTGTTTCAAGCATCGAAACAGCCACCGTCATACAATATCGATGATGGATTCAAAGAAATTCTTGAAGCTGGGATGCGCCTTCGTAGGAATAAATTCGGATTTTTATTTCACAAGGATGTAAAAGGCAAAACACCATTCTTATATGCGTGTACTAGCTTTGGTAAAAGGAACGTTATGAATGTCATCAACGACGTTTTGGTCGGAGACGGGACAGAAACCCCACCATTGTCATCACTAGAAGATGAATTCTATCAAGAAATTGTCTACTACATCCGCAATGAATGATAATATCCATCTGGATATGGTTTTATTCTATTGTGTCGAGAACATGTACTAGGTAGAAAGATCTATGTTCTAGCTAGCTAGCTAGCTAGCTAGTAGTTATAGGCAAAGTGCTGCACCACTCCACACAACTCTATTCTACTCCACTCGAGTCTAAGAGTATTTCCTTGTTATTACATGTTTACTCTATTTTAGCAACAATAAACAGTAATACTAGCTTATTTGCTGTCGAGGCATGTCATTGACAGCATCGTATATTGTTACCTATTCTTCGATCATCCTTAGTAGTGGTATCGCCTTATATTAGAAAGCGTGTAGAATCGAATCATCGAATCATCGAATCAATCAATTGACAATTTCAGATATATTTTCAAAATATATCTTTAAAGAAAACCATTTTTCTTCTTCTCTGCTGGACCATCCTACTAAGTTAGTACGTTACTTTATAATTCGCGTCAAAAACACATGCAGAATGATTGTGATATAGAACTGTTGTCGTTTAAAAATTTAAGTTGAGGACGATACGATACAGTAGATAAACTAACTAACTAACTAACTAACTAACTACCTAACTAAAACGATGACGACGATCGACCGTCGTGGTGGGCATGTACACTACGGACGAACAATAAGAGGAGAATAAGGTTCTTTCTAAAATAATAAATCATCATCGTCATCATCGTCATCATCGTCATCATCATTACCATCATCTTCATCTTCATCGCCGGCGGGATGATGACTTGAATTGTCATTATCATTATCATTGTCGCCATCGCCATCATCATTACTAGTAGTTTTCATCTTCTTCAACTTCATTTTCTCCTTTGGAGAAGGAGGAGGTGGACTTGGTGACCTACGTCCTTTTCGTTCTGGATTTCTTCGTTTTGGTGAGTCATTGATTGATGATAATACTCTTCCACCATCCTGATATGTTTCATCGTTACTATTATCTCCATCACCACTACTTTCATTTTCAATTTCATTTTCACCACTACTACTACTACTACTTTGTGGTTCAACGTCTTCTCCTTTTTTAGATGTCTCTTTTCTTCGTTTTGGAGAAGGTATTGTGTCGTCGTTATCATAATCGTTATTTATCTTTTTCGTTGTTGTTGGTGATGATGATGATCGATGATCTTTCCGTTGTCTTTTTTTACTACTACCACCAAAGACTTTTTCTTGTCCTTCATTTTCATCAAGTTCTTGTCTTTCCTTTTTCATGCCACCATCCTTCTCATCATCACCATCATCATCATCATCACCGTTATGTTTTTTCTTCTTCTTCTTTTTCTTCTTCTTTTTCATCCTTAATGATGTATCTTCCTCTACATCTTCGTCATTTTCATTTTCATCTTCCTTATTCTTTCCTTTACTACGTTCCTCTTTTGCCTCTTGCAACTGTTGCTGTTGCTGTTTTTTATCTTCTGTTGTTGGTATTTCTTTTTTTGGACCTTTATTAAGTTTCGCCAAAAAACTAAGTGCACTGGCTGGTGGTGCAGACGAAGATGACGATGACGAAGATAATGAAGAAGTTGGTGGTGATGTTGATCGATGACGTTTTCGATTAATAGTATTAATATTGATATTAGTTGGGAGGGGAATTATTCCTTTCCCAATACCACGAAATGACGTTGTTCCACCACCAATTTTATTTGGAATTCCTCCTAAGGATCGTTGTTGTTTGATTTTGTTGTTGTTGTTGTTCAAATTCTTTAAATCTGGTGCTCCTGGAGGTAACATTTTGTTATTACCCGTTGAAGTCGAATTATTATTCGAATTTGATACAATATACGGTGATAGTGCAATTGCAGGCTGGTATTTTCGAATAACCCTGAATGAATCATTGCATCTATGATATATCTCCAATAATTCATCTGTAATGGATTGTTGTTGCTTACTACTACTATCGTCGCCGCTAGTATTGGTTTTGTTAGTACGCTCATCCTTTTCATTACTTTCATCGTTGTCTTCTTTTTTGTTATTATTACTGTTGTCATTATTGTTGTCGTCGTATGCTTTCATTAAAAGACTACAGGCATGATTCATTGTTTCTTCATTTAATACAGATACTGCATCTTGATATTCTTTTGACATTATTACAGCAGCACTAGCAGCATTAGCAGCATTATTATTATTGTTGTTGTTGTTGCTGTTATTGCCTTTTGCTGTTGTCGACACAGAAGAAGGTACAGGAGATACCATTTTTGATAGGATATATAATTAATTGTATGTCTCTTCTTATCTTAACAGAATCAATCAATCTCTTCGTAAATAAAGTCCGAAGTACGAAGTCCTACACCGGTGTTTTTGTTGAAAGAGTCAATATGTTTGAATGTTTGATGTCGTTGCAACAAATCTTTAAATCTTACATTGTATGTGAAGGTAACCTGTTCACGATGCGGACTCTAATTAATGCGTGCTACGAACAAAGACTAAGAAAGTACCAACCGACAAATTCAACGAAAAAGCTAAATCATGTCCTGTGGTACTTGCTACCTGTCTGTACCACTCCACTTTCTGGCATTCTAACCCATCCTAGCATGTATAAAGTTCCAATCAGATGGTATAATCTGAGCTTAATATGCATAGGGTGGATACCTGGACCAGACTTTGGGGCGCTAGGCATGTGTTCTTCACACTGGAAGGTGGTAAAAGGTGTGATACAGCCTAGGACAAAGGAAAATGACCCATTTGTGGGGGTATGTGACCTAGTACACGCTCAAAAGGATGAATAATCCCAAAGTAAGCACATGGGATTGACCATATATACCAAAGGCAATATAAACTTGCCAAGCTATGGGCAAGACCATGCTGATGTGGGCGCTAAAGGGGGAAAACCTGTTTTGGGGCCTAAATGACCCTTTCCTGAAACCTTCCTAACCTCCCTATAGCCCCAAGCAATAGTTGGACCTTGTACCCATAGGTATAATGTTGAGCTCCATACAATCTTTCAAGGTTTTAAGGTCTGTATTGATGGTGCATCACAGCCTTGATTACACACGCACTTGGCATTTAGAGAAATTGTGTGTTTTAATAGAGGTGGGTTTTGACCCATGGCACCCCAAATATATGTATAGTTACCTAAAACAATGATATAATACAAAACCTTTATGAATTAGGTTGATGCCTAGCTGTTTTATTTGGGACTCAGCACACCTGGTATGGGCACTGTAGCATCTCAAATATTTTTGCAACTTGTGCATTTCGGGCTGTTTTATGTCTATTATATTGTTCCCCACCCCACCATACCACCAATATTGCAACTGTTCCAAGCATTTTTGGTGTATTTTGACCATATACATATATGGAAGGTATCTGGGTGTTCAAACTATGGTTAAATCCCTTCTTTTGATGTTTTGGCAGCCTATTTCTGAATGGTACTTTTGGGCATGGAAATATGACATGTTGGCCGAAATGCAATGTTTGTGTTCTGGAGGCAAGAATAAGGAATGTATGCGGGATCATGACCCTTGGTTCATCCCCTATGGGTATGAGATGGATGACTGGGTGGTATCTTGGTGCACCATGCTAGTTGTAGAACCTAAGGAGAAGTTATTCACAATATTATACAAAGTTGTTTAATATTCTAGTAACTTGAATACACTGGAGAATTTGTGAGATAAAACTGGTACCGATCAGAATTACTTTAGTGAAGTGATGATGAACCACCAGGGATGGTAGGAGGCAAACACAATACTATGTGGATGTTTGCGCACCTGAACCATCTAATGTTGTCCTCTGCAACCCTTTCAAATAAGATATATTGTATTGTATTGTTGTTCATTTTGGTCAAAAATCTTGTTGTTTGTGTGCATACCAAAACAGTAGATTGTAATTTATTCAACAACCACAGGAACAAAAAAGTGGTAGGAGGCAACTAAGATGTTCTAGTATACTATAAGAATGCTAGTGCACCCGACCCAGAAGGTACTGTCCTCTGCAACACTTTCAAATGAGATATATTGTTGTTCATTTTGGTCAAAAATCTTGTTGTTTGTGTGCATACCATGACAGCAGATTGTAATTTATTCAACAACCACAGGAACAAAAAAGTGGTAGGAGGCAACTAAGATGTTCTAGTATACTATAAGAATGCTAGTGCACCCGACCCAGAAGGTGCTGTCCTCTGCAACACTTTCAAATGAGATATATTGTTGTTCATTTTGGTCAAAAATCTTGTTGTTTGTGTGCATACCAAAACAGTAGATTGTAATTTATTCAACAACCACAGGAACAAAAAAGTGGTAGGAGGCAACTAAGATGTTCAAGTACACGATGTGAATGTTTGTGCACCCGACCCAGAAGGTGCTGTCCTCTGCAACACTTTCAAATGAGATATATTGTTGTTCATTTTGGTCAAAAATCTTGTTGTTTGTGTGCATACCAAAATAGCAGATTGTAATTTATTCAACAACCACAGGAACAAAAAAGTGGTAGGAGGCAACTAAGATGTTCTAGTATACTATAAGAATGCTAGTGCACCCGGCCCAGAAGGTACTGTCCTCTGCAACACTTTCAAATGAGATATATTGTTGTTCATTTTGGTCAAAAATCTTGTTGTTTGTGTGCATACCAAAACAGCAGATTGTAATTTATTCAACAACCACAGGAACAAAAAAGTGGTAGGAGGCAACTAAGATGTTCAAGTATACTATAAGAATGCTAGTGCACCCGACTCAGAAGGTGTTGTCCTCTACAACCTTTTCAAATAAGATATTTTGTTAGGTGTACACATACATTTTAAAATCTCTAAAATGTGTGCTGTGTGTGAGCCTACATTGTGAGATACCAGTGGGCTCATGAGACTAAGGAATATAATAATTCTCCATCCAATAGGTCAATTTTAAACTTTATACTTTAATTTTCCAAAAAAATGACTTTTCAGGTATATATATTTGATGCTAAAGTTGCTATTATATACTACAGTAACAAATACTAGTAAAAATTTGGACATGATTTAGTTCTTATATTAATTTATAGTTCCACGCGGAGATTTTTCAGTGCTTTCGACAGGTTCCCCGGCGCGAAAATTCAAAAGAATGCTTTGCTTTGGGTAGAAAACCACCTCTTCGACTCGACCGATTGATTCTCGATTCTTCCATTCTTCTATTCTTGCTGCTTCTTGCTTCTTGCATTCTTGATTGTTTTCTGTCTACCGTATCTTCACAACACCATCTATCCCATATAAGATAAGCCAAGAGCAGAGTAGCAGTATAAGCGCTAGGACTACAAGCAAAAACAAAAGCAGAAGCAGAAGTAGAAGCAAGCAACTATCAATCATCATTCTACGCTACCAAGCAAGATCATCATGTCGATCAGCAGCAGCAACGAAGAAGGAGAACACGAAGAATACGAAACGGAAAGTGAGGATGAGGATGAGGCGGAGGAAGCGGATGAAGCGGATGAGGATAAGGAGCAGAAGATGGGGACAGCAACGACTGCATCGTCAACGTCATCATCGTCATGCTCATTGATATACAGCTTACTACCAGATTCTATCCGTGTTAAGATCCTCAATTATTTAGGAGGAGAGGATTATACATTAGATGAACTTATTGATTTGACAGTTGTTTCAAAACAATTCTATAATGATTTGAAACGACAAAAAGGTGGTATTGAATGGAAAATTATTCCTACCTATATAATAAATCCTCGTCTAAAATCAACTCGAAGTTTGTTACGAAAGTTAGTATATAATCAAAATATGGAAGATAAAAATAAAAAATTGAATCATTATAAATGTATAAAATTGAACTGTATTAATGAATATACTAATGATATATCACCATGGGATGCACAACAGATACATTTAACAAATACATATTATGATATTGATACACCTGAAAGACGTAATCGTGGTAATAAATTAATACTTGATCTTTCACTACCATCATCGTCATTGATGGCTGATTATAGAAGACAAGTTGATCCATCTGTTATAGTTCATATTATAAGATGTTTATTTCGGAATAACTACTATAAAAGTAAAACAGTCGATACAATTAACTTGTCATGTATGGTTTTGCCTTCAAAACATTATACAGATCATACATTAAATAAATTGAATACTCTACAAGTAAAAAAAATTATATGGAATCATTCAAAATGTAATATATATATATCTGGATATCAGTTTTATTTAATACAAGATACTATTAAGGATTTTATTATGAATGATACAGTATTTTTGGTAAAAAATCGTGAAGAATATAATAATCTTAGTGATTTGATAAATGAACCAAATGAAAATTATATGTTTCAACAATTTTGTGGACATGGTGTACATTTAGAACGTTTATCAATCAAGAATGCAAAAGTTTGTTCGAATGGCTATGGTGGTTCATCATTATCACAACGTATAGATATACCCCAAAATGCATTAATAAAATTCATTCGTAATGCACCTAAAACATTGAAATGGTTTCATAGTGATTTGACACAAGGCAATATTGATATGCTGAAAAAAGAACGACCTGATATTGAATTTATGTAAATTTTTAAAATAAAGGAAAAAGTAAGAAAGAAAAAAAATGAATAGACAAAATAAATATTACAAAAATGTTATGTACTACTAGTACTGTACGCACATCAAAAGGCAACCAGAATGGATAGCGAGTCGGCTCGGACTGGACTCGACTGGACCATAAAAGCATGGACGAAGTTGTTTTTGTTCTTGTTCTTGTTCTAGTCTGTTTATAAGTGCTGCTGCTCGTTTCCTCCTCCAGGCAGGTCAGGACAGGACAAAGAGGCGAGTGAGCCGCCTGCCCAGTAGCCAGTATTTTGACACCATCGTCTTGTCATCTCTCTCTCTTGAGGATAGAAGATGGTGTACGAAAAAGGGGAAAAATGTCATATTGTTCTGCATTTGGTTTCTTTCTTTCGTTCTTTCTATCTTTCTCGATTGACTTATGACGACCCAATCTTGACTTGACTTGATGGTATAGAACAGAATAGCGGTTTACGATACCAGAGAGTCAAGAGAGAGAGAGAGAGAGAGAGAGAGAGAAGGAGACGAGATAACGATAGCTAGCTGCAAAGAAAATGAAATAGGTGACGATGACGATTTGGAAGATAGTACCATAAATTCATCCGTTCGTTTCATACAGACAGACATATATACCAGTCGATCTCAAAAGTGACAACACGACCCCCCTCCTCGAACGTAGCTCGAATTGATATATTGACGATACGGTATCAGATAGAGGTTGACGATCTTAAGATAGAAAAATCCCATACAGTAAACTTTTTAAAAGATATGATAACAAATATTATAGATTTCCATGTCAGGTAATTTCTATTACATCCTATATTAGATTTCTTGCTTTCTTTCTGTTGTTATTTCATTGCTGGGCTGTAGTTATTTCTTTCCTGACAAATTTGCTGATGCTGATACTGGCTGTCACTACTACAGTACAGTTATAATATTGCTACTGTAGTGTACCCCTTTAAATGATGGGGGGGAGTTATCCATGTATGTGTATATTGCTGCTCTCTCCCGAGATACGCGATGAGCCCCACCACAAATCAGAATAACAATAACAGTGGGAATGCATACCTAAAATGGAAACTCGAAAATTCATTTCTGTGTGATATTTTATGCATTTCATTTCAATTCAATTTGAAGCTTCATGTGACAACGATCGTGTATAGCATTATTATTACAGCACCGTTGGTGTCGGTCGTTCTTCGTTTGCTCGTTTTTGTTCTGTTATTTTTTATTTTATGATGATTTTCGTTTTGTTTTTTGATACTTTTGTGATGCATTTTTTTCACGTTCTCGACCAGATTGAAAAACAGATGATAAATTCGCATTATCAGGAAAATGCATATACCGTATATTTGATCCACGTATATTACGTTCAATGTTTACAACTACAGGATTTTGTTTATTACATTCCTTCTTCTTCTCATTATTATTTTTGTGTTCTTGATCTTGATCATCTTCTTCTTCTTCTAAGGTAAGATTCATATTATCATCAGCTGATGTAAGACGACCACGATGACGTATTCCTGTTTTTAATTCAACAATAATTTCATACCCTTCCATATATTTAAGTAATGATGATAATGTTGTTTTACTTGTGTCAATATCATTTCTGGCGCCGCCTGATTTTTGTTTGCCGTTATTGTTATTGTTATTGCCGATGCTTCTATTACTAGCGTCACGTTTTCTCTTGCCGCCGCTGCCACCGCCGCCGTCACCACCACCTGATGAAAGAGACATATTTACTTGTTGCTTGATTTATTAGACTATTGTGCTTCTCTCACTTTGATTGCATAAAACAATTGTATCGAGGCTCTTGTATTACTTTTATGCTTGTGTATTTTGCGTTGAACAAACCAAAAATGGCGAGGTGGAGAGAGAGGAGGGGAGCGATTGCTTTAGGTGGTTTATCTCTAAGCATTATCTCCCCCAAATTTGGGTCGGAGGGAGCTTCTTCCTATTTTTTAAAGGGGGTTAGAGGAAATATGTTCTTTTCGCTCAATTTTTACCTACTACAACACAAAACACAAAAGGCTTCAATTTTATTTTATTTTTTAAATGACAACAACAAGCAAACAACAACACATATATAATAATAATCAACGCCAATCCACAGCTCAAGTATGCAACAACAGCAAACAAAAATCCCCACGGTGCCAACGATCGACGGCGACGGACAATAATAATAGTCGAAGTTGAACTGAGAAGGGAGAGAATGTCTGATCCTGATCAAATCGAATTCATTCATTACATTCTACCATAATATACATAATCAAAGATAATTATAGCAACAACGCGTACGTCACAATAATGTCACAAACATTGCCCATGAAACTGCCACCGAAGCAACCAGCAGTAGAAAATGCTGATAGTGAAATTAATAAGGTCCCCTCCTCCGGACATTACTCTCTTAAGAGTAGACGCCTTCAACTTCGAACAATGATCCGAACAGGATATAGAAAATCTCTTGAAGCTTTGTTAGGTCCACCAGGCAGTTATATTAATAATAATAATGATAACAACAATAATAATAATAATAGTAATAATAATGATAGGGGTGCCGGTAATAAAAAGAAGAAAAAGAGAAAGAAGAAGATTAATAATAAACCACAAGTACAACATGTCGCCACCAATACGGATACGACGTTATTGTCCTTATCACCAGAAAAGAAAAGGAAGACGACTCCAACTAATACTATGATGTCAAGTAATAAAAAGATCATCGAGGAAGTCAACATAGATAAAAAAATTAACGTCAATAGCTCTGATAATGAAGAAAATAATTGTAAGAAAATATATTCGGGGGATGCTACTGTTGCTAATGTTGCTAATTTTGATACTGCAACTGCAACTGCTACTGCTACTGCATTTATTTTACAACAACGGGATACAACAATAAAAAATGAAATACACAAAAATGAATCTGACGACAAAGAAAATTCCAGTTTTTGTTGGAAAGATCTCGAAAGGAATCCCTCCTCGGACGACGACGAACAAATAGACGAAAACACTGTCACTGTAAACGGTAGTAGAGAAAACAAAATGGAACACGACGAAGACGAAGACGACGACGACGACGATGAAGAAATGTCGCCGTTACTTCTATCGTTATCCTTGGCAGATACATCTCCTCCATCTTTGCAATCGAAGCCAGCATTGAAGACACCGTTATCGCCATTACTTTTATCGCCTCATTCTAGTACTGCTACTGCTACTGCTACTGCTACTAATATCGCTTCTATTGTAGGAAAGAGGATAGACATTACCGAAATAGACTGCAAGATAAATGTTCCTGAAGCCGATGACGATGATGACGACGATGACGACAATGACGACGATAATGCACCCTTTATTTTGGACGAAGAGACCCAGCAAGAGCATAGCTACTGCGACGATGCGAAAGATAGAGGTGTATGGGAAGATAGAGGGAACGACCCTCTGCCCTTTGGTTTTTTTGGTGAAGACCGCAATGGAAATGAAATTACTGGTACGATTTGTCGTAACAAACTAAACCATCAGGAACAATTAGAGGATGGATTCGTTACGTTGTCTAATCTGGTATTGCCGAAATGTCAATCTGTCATATGTACGACATTCACACACAATGATGAGACTGTTCGCTTCCTTCGTGACCACTTCGGCGGTCAAACAGGTACTTTGCCGTCCCAAGTATTGCTTCTTGGCCATGGCGATTATCAGGGATCATCATTCTGTACAATCCCTTCTTCTGTTCCTCCCGATGATCCATCGTCAACAACTACAGAATCAAAATCAAATACAAAATCAAAATCAAATACAAATATGAACACAGACACAAATACAAATACAACATCATCATTACCGGCATCGAATGACAATCACAGCGAATGGTTTTGGATGGCATGTAGACCATTCGGAAATGATCAACATCTGATGCACGCAAAGCTGTTATTATTCCGATCGCAGGAAGGTCTCAGGATAGTCGTTTCAGGTAATAACTTGACAGAGCATCAGTGGACAGAAGATAGGGATTGTTTGTGGATTCTAGATATTCCAGTTTCCAATACTGTGGACTTGACAGGAGGGACTGTGGGTCAAGGAGACAATGACGAACGTTATTCTGACAATGATGAGCGCTATTCTGACAATGAGCCTCCCCTATCTCGGCTACGATACTTTCTGATCGATCTAATGAAGAGTAGTCCAGCCTTTCACAATATCGAATACCGTCTGGACAAAGAAATAACAACCTTTTTGTATGAGCGTGTTGGTGCTCTATTAGATGGTCTATGCGAAAATCATCCGATCAACTGTAACAACGGTACCAACAGTCGTGGTCACCGATGCATGTTCCGATTTATTTTTTCCTTCCCACGTCAGTTTCGGAGAGGTGGATGGCAACAGCTTGCGGGTGCGGTGAGAGCACTACGACACCAGGAGGAGGACGCGGTACAACAGCAGCAGCTGAGACAAGGTATAGGATCGACGACAGAAGCATCGAGTCCCCATAAAAAATTCCACGAAGATGATGATCTGTTTTACGATACAGACGACGGATATAGCGACGACGACCGAGATGGCAAGTACGCTAACTTACACATTGAAAGAGCTATGGATTTGGAGAAAAGCCTCCATATGTATGCAATGTCTGGGAGCTTCGGAGATTTGAAGCCTGATTTTTTGCGGCAGATGAGACTAGCATTTTGTGGATTTGATTTGCATACCGGAAATGATAACGAGGGCCATAATGTTAAAAATGATAAACTGAAGAAATGGCTGGTCGCTGGTCCAAACAGCGATTGGCCTACCATCCAAAATACGTACTGTTTGTGGCCAAGTCAGCACATAGTAAGAATGATGAATCCAATTGCGGTACTCGGTCGTGGAAGACCAATGTCTTGGAAGCACTGGAAGACTATACCGAAGGCGGCCCAGCGTCGGTTGTTTTTCGATGCCGTGCCAAGCCCATATGAAACCGCTTTGGTTTGCTCGACAGCATCACAAATTGCCGCCGGGAATAGAGGCATTTCCTCCAACAAAATCATTATCCGAATGGATAGGGGTGACTACAAACTTCGTGCTGGTCTACTAGAGAGCTACTACGCTTTCACACACGGAAAAGCAATCGTTGCCAGTAACATGGTTACTCGGAGATGCACAACGACTAAAACTATATATAGTAACAAAATCAATAGTATATTCGAGAAGAAAAGTTGTAGTAGTGACAGTGACGGTATCTCACCACAACAGTATACAGCTCTATACGCTGGATCGCATAACTTTAGTAAGAAGGCATGGGGAATTCGACGAGCTATGCCAGGTAATGTCGAATTTGGAGTGGTTATAATCACAACAGATCCAGATCAAGCTGAACGATGGCGTTCACGTCTTCCATATCGATTGCCTGAACCAGGAGAAAATTCAAATGGGTACAGACCTGGTAGACCAGCGGACGTATTCAAGTTCCAGAAGAAGAAAGTAACCACGACCACGACGACCACCAACTGACAAGATGATAGATTCCATATTTAGAAAATATATCAGTAAAGCTTAGAAAAATAGAAATAATGAATTTAAAATAGTAGAAAGTTAAAAATGAATCTGTGGTACTTAAGTTCATGATGCTAATGGTGGACATTTAATTTGCCATTTTCCTGGCGATTTATCACCTAATATATCATCATATACTTCATATGGTTTGGAACCGGCACAACTACGATTTAATACAGATTCCAATACAGTTGTTTTCACACGACCATATCCTGGTTTATCTTTTAACCAAATTGATCCATCTGCACGAACACGAACAAAATATAATTCACGATCCACATGGATAAAATCATTTTGACTTTGAATTTGATTTTGATTACTTTGGATAATACTAGAACTACTTGATGTATTCTTTAATTGTGATTGTGATTGCAACTGTAATTGTAATTGAAGTTGTGAATTTGATAATTCTCGTCGTATAGCAGGTAGGATCGTATATGCCACAAATTTTTCATCATGTAAACCATAATCTGTCATTTTCATTATTGCTGTTGTTGTTGCTTCATCACCTTCCTGTTTTTCTACTGGTGATTGTTGTTTTTCTTGCTGCGACCCTATTTGTTCTATCAGTCTTTGTTGTTCTAATGCTGGTAATACATTCAATACATGAGACTTAGCACGACTAAAACGATCTTTTGCCCATATTTTGGTTGCCTGATATGGACCAACAAAATAACGATCATTGACAGGGAATGATTTAAATCCTGGTAAAACACAATTCATATTATTGTTATAATAATCATAAAAGTATTGTATATCCTTCTTTTGTGTTCCACGAATTTTTCTTAATCCTTTTAAATAGTCATCATTGTAATCGATAGGAATTGGATCATATGGTACATAATATATATCAATTGGTGTTGTATAGATAACATCTAAACGTAACATTGCAACACGATTATATTGTTTCTTCTTCTTTGAATTATTGTTGGCATTATTGTTGGCATTATTATTCTTGTTGGCCTTATTGGCATCCATTAAATTCCATACTTTATCTTGACTATGCCACATTTTTAATATATTGATTAATGTACGATCTGTAAATGATTTTTCATGGATATGATATGGATTCTTCTGACTACTGCTGCTATTCTTATTCTGATTCACACGATCATCACTACCACGATCACCACGATCATTATTAATATTATAAACAATTTCATTTATATACGTTTTACGTTCAATTTCAAAATCATGATCAGTATCAGATACAAATTTTATTATTTGTTCTTGTGGTTGTGGTTGTTGTTGTTGTATGTTGCCATTCTTTATTGATGCTGACGCTGACGACGCAGCTGATGATACTTGTAATACAGCATCATGCAATAATAATACATCATTTGGTGTAATAATACCTCCATTATTCCCACCACGACTACTACTATTACTACTGGTGTTCGCTGATGCTCCTGCTCCTGATTGTTCAATTGTGACATTAAAATAATGTATATAATAATCACATTGATATCTATTATTAATTTGAATAATATTCTTTATTAAACTTGGTAATACATAATATTTAAAACTTCTTGGTAAACCAAATAAATTGATTGCACATTCACCAACAGGATGATCATAGTAATTATTTGGATTTTGATTTGAATTTGAATGACTTGGATGTGACTGTGACTGTGATTTTATTGTTCGGGTTGTTTTGTTGATGATGATATTATCGACGAGTTTGTTGTTGTACATAATTTTTGTGTGTCGGTAAACAGGTTTCTTCGATCATTTTTTTTGTTTTTTGTTTTTTTGACTGAAATCGAAATCGAAATTGAAATCGAACTCGAATACTTGTAGACGCTGTTTTGTTTGTAGCTAAGGCAGGCAGGCAGGCAGGCAGTCACTACATTACTTGGTAGCTTGTATCAAGTCGAAGTCAAGTCAAATCAAACCAAGTAATATACAACTAGTACCAGTTAATTGCAAAATAATAATGGCAATGAACGGAAATCATCAAATAAATGGATTTCATCGTCCAAATGGCATTCGTGGTGGTGGTGTGTTACACGGTGGTGTTATTGGTGGTGGCGGATTGTTCACAACTCGTGTACATCGATTCTTCTACTGGTCTTTAATATTCTTTCTAACTAATTCATTTATTATATTTATTTGTCATCATAAAGTCGATCAGGCACAACTAATAAGTGGTAGTACAAGTAACATTATGTTTTCTTACGACAACAAAAACGAGAATAATGAACAAAAACAAAAAGCACAAGAAGGACACCAACAAGAACAGGCAGAAGGAACAGAAAAAGACAACGAATTACCAATATTTGCAATATGTTTATTAACAAGAGATGATCTACCAATATTATCAGAATGGATTGCCTATCATTATCATGCCGTTAATTTACGTCATTTAATTGTGGCAGTGGATCCGGATTCGAAACAAAATCCAAAACCTATGTTTGATAAATTTCGTCACTATTTAGGTAAAAATAATAGTACTACCAATGTAAAGAATAATGATAAGAATAATGATTATTTAATTATTGATCAATGGTCTGATATAGATTTTATGCCACAATATTTTTTAGATGGTGAGTATGGTTTGTCACCGAACTTTGTTGGTAATATTGAAAATCCAGATCAATCAACATGGTATGATTGGTATAGTACCAAAAAAGGATTTGGATATCATAAACGACAAGATCAAACATTAGTTAATAATCATCGATATCGACAAACCAGATTTTTATCCAAATGTAGTCAATATTTGAAAACCAAATATAGTAAAAATAACAACGACAATAATAATAATCATAGGAATATATGGATGTCAACACTTGATACAGATGAATATCTTGCTATTAATCCATGGATGATGAATATACCTATACCGGATAATAATAATAATAATAATAATGATAAATCAAAAACAAAAACAAAACACGAAAACGACGATGATAATGAAACTGAAATGGCTGCATTACGATTAGAAGCAGGATCAGTTCTACGATATTTAGTAAATCATAGTAGTAACAACAAAAACAAAACAAAAAATATTAATGATAAAAATGGTAATGTTTGTATACCAATTCCTCGATTACTTTTTGGTTCAGTTGAATTGAATACTACTACTACTACTACTACTACTACTGTGGCTGCTGCTGATGCGACAACAATAAAACGTGATGTTACAAGTGGACTGATACGAACAAAAAGAAGTCGTACTGATGAAGAAGAATATGGAACAAGTTATAGTAGTAATAATGTAGAACTAGCATATAATTTACCACGGTCACGTAGTACAATGGAAACATTACGATGGAAATATCATGCATCACCATATGATGATCGAAATTTTCAACAAAAAGTGATATTAAATTTAAATGATATACCATACAATGATGAAATATTTAATAATATAAATTATCATGTACATACGGTACATCGTCCATCTCGAATATTATGTCTACCTGAAAGTACAACTAATTTTAATGGTACATTATTAGTAGGTAGAACTAGTAATGATGATGGTGGTGGTGAAGGTGATGGTGATGGTGATGGTGATGTTACACTAAAAATTATTACACAATCACCAGTAGTTGCATATCATTATATTGGTAGTGAAGAACGATACTTTTCACGTCCAAATGATTTAAGAAGAAATCCAAAACGTTATCGTGAACGTTCCAATATAACATATCAAAGATCGAATGAGTATAATTGGATTGATCAATGGTTAGTACGATTCATTGAAGGTAATGGTGGTGGTGAAGGCGGCATTAATGGTGGCGTTGGTATAGAAGTTGCATCTATCTTATTACAAGATCATATTATTGATGTTGATGATGTTTGATATTGATGAAGTTATATAAAAATAGGTAAATATTAAATAGCACGAGATAAAGATTAGAAATAGAATTCATAGTTCTTATAAAAGAGACTATAATACCACCCGGATCAATGACACATGGCAAGAATAATGATATAGACATAACAGAGGAGTTTAGAGAGACTATATTTTTCGATTGCGATGATGCATGAATCATTCCATGATCAACTTACTTCTGCATTAATGCTAGTGGTTGGTTCGGGATAAATCATAGACAAGTCATGCATCGCATGTACTGCTATTATGGGAGGAAAAAGGTGACAATTATGTGTTGTTTTTCGTCCCTTCCCACACTGATATTATGTTTCTGGGTTTTAGTTATTGTTCCCACTCTTCCTACCGATTCCTGCCTCGTCAGGTTCTCAATTTTTTTATAAAATCTATATGACTGCCGTGTGTATCACTTTTCTAATGGACAATATACAAGTTGTTCTTTTAACTGAACATTCCTCTCCCCATTTCATTCAACACAAGTTCTGATGATGATCCCCTGTGACGCCTTGTCTTGGCTTGGCCTAGCTTGCACTTCTTAGTCAATCAGCATACTTCATTTAAAGTACACAGAATAAAGCACACTCGCAAGAGCATGGCTGATGTGCCAAACAATTAGTTTGTCATGTCTTGACGAGTGAGTCAAAAGGGCAGGGGGGGGGGGGGGGGTGTACTATAATACCGTACGATGGTACAAAAATAAAAAACGGGGGGATGTGGAAATTTCATTTTATTTAAAATTTCTTTTTTTAGGTCGAACTTTTAGAGGGGGAGTTCGTGCGTGCGAACTGCTTTTATTAAACAAACTTCCGATAAAAATCTTTACTTTCTCTATCTACGATTTCGATTTTGCCGATGAATGAGGAGGATGATGTGATGAAAGCACAAAAGCACAAAAGCACTAAAGACAAAACAGAGTCCAACATAAAGATTAAATTACAATAGTCTTACGGAAGCATACTTAAGTACTGCTTTCAATAGCGTTATGACGATGATGACGAGATCATCTCCTTCGAATGGAAGTGGTAACGATGAAAAGAAGAAGAAGAAGAAGAAGGAGACAACAACAACACATAATGCAAGAATAAAAGCAATAGAAACACTTGTTACACCCAAATCAATACGATTATCAAAAATGGCACCAAGATGTGATAGTCCATACGAATATAATACTGATCCAACAATACGTAAAATGACGAGAATGACACGTCTACTAGGTTCAAAAATTCCATTATCAATACACCATAAATTTCGTGATAGTGGTGGTCTTAAATTATTAGCTGATACAGTAGTTACAACAATTGCTGTACCAACAGCTGCTATATCCAATCCAAATACTGTCATAAAAGAATTTATTTCTTTGACAACAAAGAATTGTCAAAGATTGTATTATGGTATTGAAAATAGTACATCACAATACATTGATGTTTTCTTTCCAAATACAAAAGCAAAAGTAAAAGCAAGAGGTATGATATTTTTTGTACATGGTGGTGCATGGGGATCAGGACAACCATGGTTTTATCGTTTGATTGCTAAACCATTCTTAGAATTAGGGTTGGCGGTGGCAATTATTGGTTATCGTGTCTATCCATTATGTGGTGTACCACCATCCAATAGCAATAACAACAACAACAACAACAATACTAGTAGTAGTGATCGTGATCGTGGTGGTATATTAACTCAAGTAGATGATTTAGAATTAGCATTTTGTAAATTAGTAAAAGAATATCCTGAATGGTGTTGTAGTATTTCAAATCAAAATCAAAATAATGATTTACATTTACTACCACATCATCTAGGTACAATTGTTATGGGTCATTCATCTGGTGCACATATATCATTATTATGGTTAGTAGAAAGAGCAAAACAACAACTACAGCAACAACAGCAACGATTTGATGATGATGCTAATAATAAAACTAAAGACAGCAAAATTATAACATCATTTATTGGTATATCAGGTGTCTATAATATAAATCATCATTTTGATTATGAATCTGGACGTGGTGTGGAAGAAATATCACCATTAAAACCTGTATGTGGTTATAATCGTAAATCATTTAATACATATACACCAACATTTGTGTTACAAAATGAATTATTATTACTTCTATCACAAAAGTTATATGAACAGGACGAATCATTATTATTATCGTCATGTTTTCCTACTCGCATGTTATTAGTACATGGTATAGAAGATGATATAGTACCATTTACATCAACTGGTGAGGCTGCAAAAATATTACGAGAATGCTTAGGTGGAAGTCGTAGTACTGATAGTGCTAGTAGTACTACTGCTAGTAGTAGTAATATCATTATTGATGAATATTATGTTCCAAAAACAGGTCATCAAGATACAATAGTAGATTTAATGATGTTAAAAGGAAAAGATCATCCTGGTCCTGTTACAAAAAATATAATAGAATGGTTGTTAAAACAACCTACTACTCAAAAACAAAAACAACAACTAACACCAACATCAATACCAACACCAGTAACAGTAACAGTAACAGGTCGTCGACATGGACATTGTACATCATCAGCAACAGCGACAGCAACGACACTACTACCTCGGAGTAAACTATAACTATTATTGATTAAACTAAAAAGATTCTTATTGACTTGTTATTTAATAGCTGCCGCTTCACTCCTTACCGCCTTAGAAAGGCTAGTGAGTCAGTGGTCGACCTGCCGTTTATTAATCTATATTAGTATTAGTATTAGTATTGTGCCACTATATGGGTGCATCATCGAATCTGTCGTTAATAACATTGATATTTTCCTCCGAAGATTTTATTACATACGGAGGGTAGATTACAATCATCATCCACCGTACAATATTTGGGATCACAATTATCTGTAGAGGGAAGACATTTTCGGGTGGAGAAACACCAATCAAAACTTCCGGATTTCGTGTTACAATCAGCGATGTCACAACTATCATCACCAGGTGCAAGACATGTGCTGGTCGACACGCACCAGGAATAACCAGTACTTGCGGATTGGGCTGTACATGTAGCACTCTCACATTTATCATGATCACTAGGTGGAAGACATTCATTTGTTTCATCACACCAAAAATACCCTGTACCCGGATGAGCACAATTTTCTTTTGATGTGGGTGTTGGAGCAGCCGTCGGAGCAACTGTTGGAGTTGATTGGCTCCTGTCCAAACAACGATAGTCGCCCTTTTTGCTTCCAAGTTTTACATTCATACATTCATATCCTTTTCCTACACTCAAGCATTGAGGAGTGACGGTTGGGTTTTGATTAGGGTTACATTTCTTGAGTTTCGAATAGTCCATAAGATTACGGTCGCCAATACGTGCATCGGTGTTAGACATCAAAGTCATCGCTAATAGTGTAAAAGTAGTAGAGAATTTCATCTTGGATTTGTTTGTTTGATTCTTTGTTTGATTGTTTAAAAGCTTTTGTTAGTTTCAGTTTATTTTTTTGTGTGAACATTGATTTACGTACCGGTATGTATTTTTTTGATTAAATTCTTACCGGTCCTATTGAGATCCATTCTCTGCAGCTTTTTTACTGCAACACGACCCAGCTCTGCAATTTTGGAATCAATCGCGCGTCTCAGTTATTATTCTTGTTCTTCGTGGATTGATGATGTTTCACGAATGAATAATCAAAATCCGGCACAGCGCATAAGAATGTAGACGAAAAAAGAAGCGCGTAAGAATGACATCCATTCTCTGGTTGATTACGCTTCATATCGAAACTTGTGTGGTCGAAAAAAGAAGCGCGTAAAGAAGATATCGATTTTCGCAGGTCTTGAATATTCCTGATAAAAAAAATTAATCAATAAAATCAAACACGCGAATCTGCTCATTTTCTTACGCCAACTAATACCATCATCTACGATATAGTAATAGGAATAGGAAGAATACGACGGTTATTATGACCGGCAACGACATTATAGAAAATGAACGTCGAAGGAAAAATAATGGTAAACTATTAAAGTTTGTTTTTGCTGCAATAATTTTTTTCCTACTTGGTTCGGTCATCTTTTTAACTGTTCATTGCACTAAATTTGAGTGTGAAATACCTGTTCTTGTTGCTACTGCTGCTGCTGCTACTGCCTCTAATGATAATATCACTGGTGATGACAACAACAACAACAATACTATGACGATTAATACATCCAACGATACATTACAACAGATATTTTCTGTAGATAGTAATCGGTTGTTTAATGACTATGAAATATTAATCTTTGAACTTTGGATGCAAGCGCAAACAACTAATTTTTTTCATAGCAAGTGATATGTATGATGATATATGTCCTGGATTTACATGTCCTACAAATAATACAATTAATGATTGTGTCAATGAAACAATACAGTCTAACTGTACAGTAATAAATCGAAATGCCAACGAAAGTGACTGCAATTATAATGGGGAAGATATAAATTTACATTTCATTATATCATATACAAGTTCAATTTGTAATGTCACATATTTTCCACTGATATTTCAAAATTATACAAATGGTCATCGTAATAAAACTCTTGATGATTTAAAATCACTCAAAATGAATAGTTTAACAAATATTGATATAGCAAAAGGAATCAGGCACCAGCAAAGGTAGAAGCAACAGCAGCATCACAAGTGAGATGACCACTACTACACCCTAACAATAAAGACGGCGGATAATATAGTGCTTACTATTATGGTTAAAGTTATATATAGTTGAAAAAAAGTTTAAATATATATCAAAGAACATCCATGTCGTCTTCAATGTAGTTCTTTCTCATTCTTCAGTAAATAGGACAAACGATGTCTTCCGAGCTAATTTTTTGATGGGAGGATATGCACGTTGAAGGTTGACGGATCTACTTTCGTGCTAGATCGTGATGTGAAAGTTGATGTTGGAGACCAGAGTAAATTAGGACGTTGTACACGTTTCTTTTTATCTTCACTGACGACCGAGATGTCATGCACGTTTACAAAAATCAATACGACTCATTTTTGGAAATGTTTTGGCTATACTATTATTATTAATAGAAGCTATTTGTCCTTGTCCACCTTTATAACCATTATATATCTTATCAACTATTAACATACTTTTATCATCAATTGTACCAAATGGTATTGTACCATCTTTATCTAACCGTTTATTATTACCTGTGATGAGTAGTAGAGCAGAGTTCAGTATAATAATAATGTAGCATAGAGTAGAGAATGTAAAAGTATTAGTAGACGAAAGAGTAGAATTCAGTTCAGTTCAGTTCAGTTTTGACAGAAGCGATTAGGCACACACAACCTTCCAATGCATCAGCACAGCCAGTAGTAGTAAAAGGGGTCAAGTGATAGTGTTCATTTTTGACAAAAGCGATTACAGTACACACACAAACTTCTAATGCAGCAGCAGCTGAAGCAGCAGCAGCAGCAGTAGAAGCAGACGCGTAATAGTAAATTACGTCTTACGGTACTTACCTAAATTAATAAAAACTTGTCCAGTTCGTCCAGGAATCATAGTTATTGTTCCACGTATATTCGATAAAATTTTATCACCGGTTATATCAGATTGTAATATACGATTTGATGCAACATTATTCTTCTTATTTTCACTATCATTTGCATTATGATGTCAATTGTACCACAAAATCTTTTATTACACGGAATGTATACGAACCATCATAGAATTGATATTCATCAATTAATTTCATAAATGCTTCTGCTGATGATCCAGTTGTACGATTTTGTATTATTATAATTTTGTATTGTTATACGTATTGTTCCTTCAGCAACATCACTACCATCCGTACCACCATCAGTGTTTCGTATATGTTCTTAATATGAGGTGTTGATACAAAACATTCAACAATCGTTGCTGTCGTTGATTTTAATGCTCCTGATGCTTCTGTTGCTTGTAAATCTTCTTCTTATCAGTAGTTAGTCAGTAGTAGTAGTAGTATCACTTTTTACCAACTACTACCGGTGC
>FMBT01000685.1:0-24290 GCA_900095095.1 Fragilariopsis cylindrus CCMP1102
ATGTATCTGATTTATTTGAACACCAATTACGTACTTTAATGAAAACATTACAAATAGCGAAGTTGCTGGTAGTAGTAGTATCATTATTGTTATTAGCAGCAACTACCAGATGTGATGATGATACTGATTGTATTGTTGTTGTTGTTGTTGTTGTTGTTGTTATAGGTGGTATAGTTGTTGTTGGTCTTAATTTTTCATAATATTCAGTACGTATAACTTTTAGTAGTAATAATTCTAAAAATCCTGTTATAACAAATGCTAATGATGCAATTATATATAATATAGAATAGGTTGATATCCATTGATTTGTCTTTAATGCAATATTATCATCCGACCATGCCTCACCATCATAATCCCCTGTGGCATTGGCTAACATTGCTTCTGGTGATAAAGTAGATGCTGGTAATGTCCATCATTATACAAACCACCATATGGCATACAAGCATTTGCAACATAAAATATTGATCCAATAACAAATACAAAATTATTAAGAATATGTAGTTTGCCAATTTTAATTTTTGTAGTAAGTACTTCAATACTATTTTCATCATCATTATCATCGTCATCATTATTAGTATTACGAACACAAATAGAATATAGGACTTCACATTTATCATCATCGTAGTAACTATTACTCTCCTGATCTTCATCACCATTCGTTGCTGCTGTTTCTAATGGAGACATTACTGTTGATTTTGAATCCGTTGTTGTTGCTGTTGTGAAAGAAGTAGTATTAGCAATATCGACAGCAGTCTTGTGATCCGCCGTGCCTTCTTTAGTAGTAGTAATTGTCATAACTTTGTTTTGTCGAAGAAAACAAACCTAACCTAACCTAACTATTGATATACGTTCCTTTTTTGTCGTTTTATTTCTATCTATACAGTGCCCAATATCAAAGTGTGGCTACAGCAAATATTAGAAATAAGAGAAGAAGGAAGAAGAACAAATACAACGTATCAGCGATGAAAGTATCTTCAAATAGAAAACTTTGCTAAACTATACAGTAGTAGCGAAGTCAATCGTCTTGCACAATAATAAGCTACCAGCAGCATACAGTAGTAGTACAATAAAACAAGACACAGTACACAAGTTGTATATGCGATGTCATGATCGATATATGCAGATTGCTGTGTGAAAGAAATGATACGAACAGCGGGCGGCGCAGGGGGGGGGGGGGGGAGAAAGGAAAGCGATGATGCTTAAAATGAAGAACATCTCATATAATCACCTCGATCTCCCCTCTAGCATCATCCCCGTTTATTGTTTTCGCACTTGTTTCAGCCTGCATGCCTGCATATGTCCCTCTACTGTATCACACATTCCTATATTTACTTCTTTAGCCATGTCACGAGCGAGAGAGAAAGGATGCTGTGAATGAAGTGAAGTAAAGCAAAAAAAAGGCTTACCTCGATTCGATTCGATTCGACTCCCTATCTTGTTTCCTATTTTTCTCTCCCTTTTATTTCAATACTATCACTAGTAGTGTCACGTTAACTGGCAGCCTGATATGCCACACACCTCTATTTGACTGTCGCCCTTTTTCTCAATTAGCTTTCGAACAGTGCTTCTTGTTATGGATTTCATGAAGAAGAAGAATGCGATCGCTTGATGTGCTGTGTTTCTGTTGCGGGGTACCTACTAACAAGAAAGATACAATAAAATTCTTGAGATTCTTGGTGTTCTCAATTTATCAATCTACTCTTGTGCTGTGTTGCTGTTGCGGGTTACCTAACAAGAGCGAAAGATACAATAAAATGCTGTAGATTCTTGGTGTTCTCAATTTATCAATCTACTCTTTTCTATTGGCTATCCAAATGCATCACATCCCATCCCATCCCATCCCATGATGGCATGAAGTATATCACATCAAGTAAAGGGAGCGCACAAAACAGGAGCGACAAAAATTTCACGCGTGACACAACGTGCGCGCGGTATAATGTCATAATAGTCACGACTGCCGATTTTATTTGATAGAGAGTTGGACGATAATGTTTTCTACTAAGTTGTTACTGTACCTTGTATTATATTTATTATTCGTTTGTACTGTAAGTACTGTAAGTATGTAAGTTAGTTATGTACTGTAAATCCTATTCTTTGTTTGAATTGTTGTTATTTTTTGATTCTTAGAAATTTCTTGAATCAATCCTTCCGCTTTTTTCCAATGTATCGAATTCTACTATTGATTGATCAAAACAAAATTTGATGTCTTGTTGACTCTCATCGAAATTTGCACGATAGGTTTCACATAAGTATAGTTGTAAAAAGTCAGAGACCATTGGTAGGAACGCTACTCTCCTCTCATGCGAGTTAAAAAGAATACGATACACGATAAACGTATTACAAATCCTCGTCATTATAGCCATATACCAGCCACTCATTGACTTTGCTAATTTCCTATCCAACAGGCCAACCACAAGGACAAATAATAAAGCTAAAGTAATAACATATCGTACTACCGCACACCTTCCCTTTAGCATGATGTTATTTTCATCTTTCACTTGTATAGTGTTACTAATGATTATAGTTACAGCAGCAGCATGGTTTAATACATGCAACTCGACAATTTTAGTGCCCGTCTAGGAAACTGATATCTCAAAGTAGGAATGCATATTCAAGTTTATAAATTTTGATAGCAATACAGAATCAATTGAAGGCTAGGACGTAACAACAGCAAATATTTGTTCCATTACAATTGAATTGGGCTAGACAAGATGTATAGATTCTTTGATAGTGACGACTCAACTATTATTGTGGGGAAGGACCAAATTGAAGCATAAACACGTACACAACAGCCATTACTACTAGATATGGTAAAGCTTATTACTGACCTAGAGACAGGAATGCTGTCTATAAGGAATGCGAATAATAAATTTACTAACATAAATGAAAAGAATTAAGGAAGGAAATAAGAATCCTGGTATCTTTGTGTTATAGATCAAACGATTTCGTCAACGTTGTATGTCCCACACAAGTAATCTTCACTGATACATCATGTTCCCAAAACTATAGAATCATGTCTTTTATATATAGTCACGATTCTACACTAGTTATATGAAATAGTACAGTATTACAAACCTCTTTCTGCTATTAATAGTATGTATGTTGTTACCGAAAGTAGTTAAAGCACCATTCTTGTTCTATTGCTTCCTTCCCTTCTGTTAATTATTTTATTAGATACAGCTACGACTACAGCCTACGGTTTATTACCAACACAGTATGTTATGGAACGGGTTGCATCATGTCAAAGAAAATTCGGTGTTTTATTTTAGAGTAAAGTATTGTTTTTAATACAGCTTCCAGCACAATTACAGTTGCATTCCAAATTAAATGACCTCGTGCTCTCCACGCTCAGATAATATCAAGCGAATACTTACGTAGTACGTATTGACCGATTGCCAGGTGTCTTTCAAGATCGTAACTACTGGTAATCAGATTTCTGACTCGACCTTTTTTGTGTTGCGAAACACATCGGAGTAGTGTATGAATGGCGTTGAACCACGACTTCGTTATTGATTGATTCCACGACTCATTGTCCTGATGCATGATGCCTCTAATGACCCATCCAAGATCATTTTCAAGACTCTTTTGTGAATTAAAAAACAAGTCAAAAAACAACGCGGAGAATCTACTGCTCGATGTGCGACTCCAATAGGAGGCGCACTGTGAAGAAGATTCCATGCAAGATGGGGCGCTTTTGATATATTATGATATTTATCAAGGAAATTAAACGCCCAAGATAAAATCTGACAACTATGCCTAAGCAGTTTATGCGCTCACGTACCACTCAAATATCGCTAAAACTCTAATGGGAGGCGCACTGTGAAGAAAAATGCCATGCAAGATGGGGCGCTTTTAATATATTTATCAAGAAAATTATCCGGAAGGTTAAATCTGACAACTAGGCCTAAGCAGCTTATGCGCGATCCCCTACGATTTAAATGTCGCTAATACTTAAGGAGGTTTTTTTACGATTGCTCTTGCAGCATGTCTTGTTTTGCTAAAATTAATACTCCGATGTGATTTTTGATTTTTGACTTGATTCTTCGATTTTTTGAAATACCTCATCATCTCATTATCATCAACACACAAAATCAAAAAGGAAGAAAGACCAAAACCAACATCTTACTACCCCATCGTAAACCAGAAGAAACAATGAACGCCGCATTTATCGCATTATTGCTTATTGCACTACCCGCTGTTGCCCGCACATGTTCGTTTTGGAACCTCCTTCAAGAAACTATGTTGCCAATCAATCCGGAGAAGGAAGGGCAGCTGGCAAACCTATTCCTGAGTACACGCCTCAGGGCCTCAACAGTAATACAAAAGTATGCGGACGAGAAGGAGGTGCTGGAATTAATTATGACACGTGGAATGATAGTTTAGGCAATCCAATGCCTTGGGTAACCCAAGGCACGTATGCAATTGGCGGACACGTTCAAATCGATATTCTGATGACTGGTAAGTTTCTCTCTCTATAAAAAAACAAATGTTCGATGCAATGAATTTACGAATCACGATAGAAGTAGTCTTTTTACTAACTTCTATACCTTCCTCCACAGCACATCATTTGGGTCATTTCGAAGTCAAAGCATGTGCTATGGGACGAGATAGCACGCAAGCTTGTTTCGATGAACATCCACTTGAATTTGTTAAAGACAAAGTTCATGGAATGCCAAAAGACGTTAACTACCCTAACCGTGCAATGCTTTTCGGGGATGGTGTAGACCTCTCTTATAAAATGAAGCTTCCTGACGATATTGCTGGACAAAAAGTGCTATTGCAAATTATTTACTGGACAGCTAATTCGTGCAGCTATTTGGGATACAAAGAATATTTTACAAATAATAAAACACCAAGTGGTACCAAACCGAATTGGTCACCTGGCTTAATTGATTGTCCAGAAGATCTACCTACGCTCCGTGAAGGTAAGTGAAATTAGAATGACAGCGTATATATACGTATTTGTGCTCCTGCATAATACAAAGAAAAAAGTAGTTCCGTATCAATAGCTAACATACAATTGGTTTCATGTCTTCACTTCTACTTGTACTACGTCATTAGGTGCGGAGGCTGTTACACCAGAAATTTTTGTCAACTGTGCAGAAATCACTATTGAAGGAGAACCAACACCGACAGCACCGATAGCACCAACTGCTCCTTCCCCTACACCTGCGCCTGCCCCTACACCTGTCGCACAAGACCCGGTAGATGCACCAGTCACTGCAGGCAAATTACCTCCCGTTGATCCTGATATTGATGGTACATGTGGAACAGGTGATACTGGAAATGGTATTTGCCCGGCGCAGACGTTGTGTTGCTCAACATATGGATATTGTGGTACTATCGCAACAAAGTAAGTTTTTAATCGACTGATCGGTTGATTATTGTTACTTGATATTATTTATTATACGTTTTCGTTTCCAAATTTTTCTCATTTCTTTCTCTCTTTCTCGCGCAATGTAATTCTTCTATTTAAAAGGCATTGTGATTCAGATCCACGTTTTATTCGTACACCACCATGTGTTGATTTAAAAGGTACTGTCTATAAGAATAAGAAGAATAACAAAAAAAAGAAAAGGAATTGTAAATGGGTTGGAGAAAACAAGAAATGTAATAAAAAATATGAAGGAGAAAAACTAAAAATTTCGTGTCCTGTCACATGTGGTATGATTTGTGAATAACAAAACTATAAATATATATTCTAAATGAGAGCTTGCTTGAAGTGAAAAAAAATTCTAAAGGGACGGATGGTATAAAGATATAGTAGGTAAAGCAAATGATTTGAAGAATAAAATTAATGATTTTGATTATATAGATACTACTACTGTACTGTAGTTAGTTACTATTTCAGTTTACTAAAAATACCGCGTACTGTTGTAGACAATGATTCGATTCGATTCGATTCGATATTCGTCAGGAAATCATATCATTTGCACAAGCAGGCTATACACAAAACTATATGAATATATATATATACAGTTCTTTACTATCACATCTTTTTCATATGTCTTTCTGGTTTTTGAGATATTTTACTAATCGTAGTTAGTTGTTATCGTCGTCGTCGTCGTCGTCATTCACAAGTGGACGATGATGTGATTACAAGTATTGCTTGTTGTTCTTTCTGATATTGTACCAAGGATAAAGAATCAACGACGGTGGATGACAATTGTGAAAGGACGTCGACGATAATGATAAGCAATGCTTAAAAATAAAACAATATTCGTTTTGACGATCTTCTCATGCATTTACATGCCACGATTGAAAGAGACTTGTTAGAAATTTCAATCGATTGAGTCGAGTTCGCTTTTTTTTCCTAAGTAAAAATTTTACATCTAAGTTACCGGTACATACGTTGAAAACAATAATGGCATTGTTAAAACGCTTCGCTAGTATCAGGTTTTTCTTTAATTATTTCACTTCCTAACTGACATGACATACTGTACGTAATTACTGTACCCGGTACAATTTGGTAACAAGTAAGTGTGATTGCTTCGCTAACGTGGTTCGTTTACTGTTAAGTCAAGTACAATAAACACAGTAATCTTTGCTTAGGTGCTCACTCGCAAGAATACTGTTCCTAGAACAAGAACATCCCCAACCAACCTTCAACAATACATGCAGTACATACATTATCATCATTTTGGAACGCTTGCTTTTTCTCTAACGTCAAAGCAAGTCAAGTCAAGTCAAGTCAGCATGCAGTCGTACTCCGTCTCCGCCAAGTGAAAAAAAAACTTTGACAAAGCAGTTTCAAATACTGTAACTCACTGATCTTATCTTATCTTATCTGAGTGACATTGACTTTGACTTTGACTTAGTTGATCTTCGAACACAATACACTACACTACAATACACTACACTATACTGGTTTTGCTGTTATCTTATCAAAGATGAAGAATTTATTTCGAACAACAAGGTATAAGAATGCAAAACAACAACAACAAAAATCGGTAATAGGTACATCAGCCCTTGTTGGTGTACTTGTGGAACAACCACCGCCACTACTAGAGCCACCTAGTATTGAATCTGTGTTATTACGACATGAAATTGAAGCAATTCAACGAAATAACAGTGGAACATGGAAAACGAATCATGGTAAAAAAGCTATAACAGAGTTCAGAAGACAAGAGAAGGAGAAGAAATATAGTCAACGACGGCAACAAGAGACGAGAAAAAGTTCTACTACTTTGAATCCAAAACGTCTATTATGTTTCAGTGGTAAAAGTAGTAGTAGTGCTACAACTAGTGATAATAATATTAATAACGACAGCAGCAGCAATGGTATTATTCCTATCATGCCACTGCACACTGCCGAACAAGAAAAAGAAGAAGCATCAGCATCAGCTACAGCATCAGCATCAGCATCAGACGCATACTACGACGACGATAACAATGAAAGAATACAAATGATATTACCTAATCGAAGTAGTAGTTATAACAATAGTAGCAGTGGTGGTATTATTGAATATGATAATAATGATGAATATCGTGATGATTTTAATTCTAACGATGATCAAAGTAAAACCAAAAGTAAAAGGAGCGTAGACAATCATCCAGTTATCTTCTTAACAACTGAAAGTGCACATGATGTCCTTGCTGCAATGTCAATAGATGGTGGCGATGCATCATCATCGGTAGTAGGACTAGACGTACCAATACGTTCATTTACTACAGGATATAACAAGAATAAAAATAATGATAATAGTAGCAACAACAACAACAACAACAACAAGCTATCATCAGAATCAGAACCAACATCACCAGCATTATGTAAATCAAAATTGGAATGGAAATCATTAGCAAATTCTGCTGCAATGCTTGCAAACGATCGTAAAAAGCCGGTGATTAAGAAGGGTGAACATTATTCCTTAGCCGATGATGTATCAACTGATGATGATGATGATGATGATGATTATGATAATAATGAGGATGATTATGATAATGATTATGATCATAATGTTATTGGAGAAAATGAAAATAATGGAAATGATGATGATATTAATAATAATGAATCACCAATGGTGTCATCAATGTCAAAATCAGTAGGAACGACAAAAGAAACAACTCAATCTCAATCTCAACCAGTTATATTGTCACCAAAAGGTAGGATTTTACGACGACAAGATCGCGAATGTGGACAACGTGGTTATGGACAACGACGATCTAATAGTAGTATAGGTGGACAACAACGTTCTTCAACTACAAGGAATCCAAATTTTGAACGCCCAAAAAGTGCTTTAAGAAAAATTATAATCCCAGTCCCAGTATTAACGACAACGAAGACGACGAATAGTAGTAATCATCATCTTCTTGATACAATTACAGAAGATGAGGAAGATATTATAGAAAACGATGATGAGATATTATCAATAACAATGTCGATATCATCATCATCATCTAATGCAACAACAACATCAACCTTTGGTGGTACACGTAGTAGTGCTCACACAACATCATCCTTTGGTGGTACACGCAGTAGTGCTTACACAACCCATAGTAGTGACAACAACGACGACGACGATAACAGTAGCGAAGATTATGATGAGGAGGAGGAGGAGGAGGAAAATATAAAACTTTTAATTAAGGGGAAATTAAAGGGAAAAAAACTCTCGTCAGTAGCAATGTTGGTGGCAGAAATTGAAAAGAAATCTCTCGTCAGTAGCAGTGCTGGTGGCAGTAGTAGAAGAAAAATAGTACCAGTAGCAGCAGCAGGAAGCCGGAATGATGACGATGATGATGGTGGTGGTGGTGGTGGTGGTGCAACTGCAACTACAATTAGTGCTGGTGCTGGTGCTGGTGCTGGTTGTAACGGTGGCGATGGTATTGGTGGTATTGATGGATTTGGTAGTCTTAATAATTATTGGCTAGGATTTTTATTTAATAATCATAAGGATAACAATAATGAAGATGTTAACGATGACGGAGAAGAAGAAGATCAAGATCAAGATCGACGGGACGATGATGATGCACGGTCCTTTGAAGACAGTTTACCTGAATTACCATCAAGATTATCAAATTTGGATCTACAAACCCTCGTATCGAATTTAACAGATTATACAACAGTAACAAGTGATGATGGACAACAAGATGATGATGATGATGATGATGATGACGATGATGACGATATGAAGCAGCAACAGAAACAAGGTCTTATTCAGCAGGATATCAAATATGATGATGATGATGCTGCTGAGGAAGACAGTAGTAAAGATGAATGTGGTGATGGTGTGGGAACTTATTTCAAGGCACTACCAATCAAACAAAAGATAGTACGATCTACATCAACATCTTCTTCAGTACGATCCTCTACGAGCAACAACAACAACAACAATAATAAGCTCTCATCAGATCCAACACCAGCATGTAAATCAAAATCGAAATGGAAATCGTTAGCAAATTCTGCTGCAATGCGTGCAAACGATCGTAAAGAACGGGTTGATCGACTCTTTACGATTTGAACTGATGGAAGATCAAACACCGCTCCACGATCATGTCAAACGAGATAGCATGTACTGTAGTATTTAAATTTGGGATGCAACACTATACAATACAAAGGGTCGCCACATTTGAAAAGATAATGATAGTAAACACTATTCACTTTTTCCTTAAATATTCAATGCTTAGCATTATAATATTATCATTCCTAGCAAAAGATTTAACACCTGTATTTTGAACACTAATGAGGATACCTAGGACCTAGTAGCATGTAGCATGTAGCACTCTAGTTATAATGGATGGAACAAACACGAAAAGCATGCCATGCCATTGCATCAAATAATGATCATAGAGTATACAGATTAAATTTGTTCATCACTACCCCCCCCCCCCCCCCCATACACACACACACACACACACACACACATCCTTCCAAGCCACTCATAGATGGCACACAGTGTAGCATTGCTTTGCTATTATTTCACATGCCAGTGGGCAGTGTGATGTAGTTTGACTGTTTGTTGTTGTGGCATGGGCAATTCTTGTGCAAAAAGCACAGGTTACAGGGGATTGTAGTTATGAAATGGCCTGTCCACACAATCAGAACACACCAATAGTACTTGGAACATTTGCTGTACCCCCTTTGGTATATATATGATGAACTTCATGTAGTTATTATGGGACAATTCATCTTTTTTGAGGCTGCAGTGGGTCCATAAGGACCCAAAGTGGGCCTAAATTGCAAGCTACCAGGAGTCTCATGAGACTAAAAGGAATATATAAGGATATTTTATCTAACTTGTTAATAGTTAGTTTCATATGTTAACATCTGACATGAATGCCAGATTTGGTCTATTTTTAAGGTGTTAAAGTTATTATTGATAATATTGCAAAATACATGGATGAAGGGAATCAGCAAGTTTTGATGACAAGACTTCTTGTTTCTATTGAGTCATGAACGAACATGAACGCGTAGTGAACAGCTGTAGATTACACGTGTAAAATATAAAATTCGAAATTACGACTTTTTCTATAATTTCTTATTTTGCAAAAGTAAATTCCAGATTCCTTATTAACCTTCGTTTCCGTACTACCAGCAAGGCGGTGCACGATATGATTTTGCTTAACGGACAAAAATCATACGTTGGCGCATTTAATTTTTTTGACACGTAGTGCGCAACACGAAAATACTATTACAATCTCATTTTTGTTGTAACAAAGCAATTTTCTTATAAACAACATCGCGCACCGAAGACATGAAGGTGATGTCACAACATTCCTTCTTTTGAAATTATATTCTGAAATTTTTACAAAAATCTGCGTTTCGCATACCGTATGCGTTACATACACAGAACACAGTAAATCTAAGGACAACACCAGCATACTAGTACTAGAACCGGTACTATTCTCCTTTACGGCACACATTTCTTCCAACGCATGACTACTATGACAACATAAATAGTTGATACTGAAGGAAGATAATTATCTGCAGCAAAGCAATTATTACTATTCTTACTATGGTAGAACAATATTCTGCAATGCAGCGTGCAGCTTCATTATCTAAGGATGGAATATCCGTAAATCATTCAATGAATAGTAGAGGAACAAAGAACCACCAGAAAATGAAATCGTTACTTCAGAAAGTTGGGACTCACGGCGGCGGAAGAAAAGGCAAAACAAATGACGAACAACACGATTTGAAACAGCAGCAGCAGCATATGCAAAAACAAGGACGAGATGATGAATATTATTATGATGAACTTCATTCGGTGTCACGTGGAGGAATTCGGACTGTTGAAAGATGGTGACGATGATACAAAGAGGAATATGGAAGTCGGGGAATCCTTATTCAATCCGTTAGGCTGGGTATATGCATTTAGTACTAGCAATGGTAACGAAAATGACTATAGTGAAGAAAAAGATGAGAAAGAAGACCAACAAAAAGATGGGTACCAAGCGGATCAAGAAAGGGACCAAGATTCAACTATTATTGATGTTGAATTCGATGTTGAGGTCGATGATGATGATACCGCAGATAAGAACCGACCCAGACGAAAATGGATGAAAAAAATTGTCATGAAGCGACCAACAATCTATCGAAAGAAAGACAAAAAGAAGCCACAAGAGAAAGATACTACTGCTGCGACGTCTATTAGACTTGATGGAGACGAAGAAATGATGATAGAACAAGCACAGCAAGCAAGTACACGTAATTTCGGATATGGATCTGCTGTATTCGAATATGCATTGTCTACATTTGCTTTATCCCCAAAGTCCAACAAAAAATTCCATTCACTGGATGATAATGTTTCTCAATCAATTGCTTTAGAAAAAGGAGAAGCAACTACACCACATGAATTGCTCACACAAGAGAAGGAAGTATCAAATAAGTCAGGTGAGATGATCGCATCTAAATCTTCGAAATTGACTGCATTATCTGCTGGTGACTTTGTATCTCGATCAACAAGAGCCATATCGAAAACAACCAAGAAAGTATCTAAATCTTCTGCCGAATTAGCATCTCGATCATCAAGAGCCATATCGAAAACAACCAAGAAAGTCTCTAAATCTTCGGCCGAATTAGCATCTCGATCATCAAGAGCCATATCGAAAACAACCAAGAACGTGTCTAAATCTTCGGCCGAATTAGCATCTCGATCGTCTCGGTCATTAATCAAGTCAGCTAAAGTAGCATCTAAATCAGCCAAGAAAGCTTCGTTATCGTCAAATGAATTTGCATCACGATCATCACGGTCGTTAGTGAAATCAGCAAGGAAGGTATCAAAAACAACTGCTGTGGTTGCATCCAAATCAACGCAAGCAATAAACGGCAGTAAATACCCGGAAAGAACATCACACGTACTAACATCTACCGCTCTCAAATCTTCTAGGGCGATAGCTTTAGGGGCCAAGGAACTTACGAGATCATCTAGTAGAATTGCATCCAGATCGTCACGTGCTGTAGTAAAGTCCACAAAGCAGGCAACGATGGCATCTAAAGCATTAGCATCCAGCCTAAAAAGGTTGATTGATGCTAATCAAAAGAAGGTAGCATCTAGGCTAGTCCTTACGGTACACGAAATGATACAGCAATCACAGCAACGGTCGTCGGCACAATACAGAACACCAGGTCAACTATTACATTCCATCCACATGCTCATTCAAGAAACAGAACTGAAACTTGCTCGGAATCGTCGTTTGACTTGTAGAGAACGTCGTCAGAATTATCGTGAAACAAAAGCGATGGAATATGTTGGACTTATAAAGAATGGTAAGAACACCGACAACAACAACAGCCAAATGCTCGAAAAATGTCTGCTCTTGCCGTAGCTGAATCCATAACAGAAGCCGACTATTACAGCTCCGATGAGTTGGACGACGACGACGACGACGACGAATGGTCTTCAAGTTCCGACGACGACGATGACGAGGAGACGATGAGATGATCTGTGTACAACAGATGACGATGACGATGATGACGAAGTGACTGTACTGCATGATATGCACAGCACGACGACGACGAAGAGGACGGGGAAACCGATACCGATTGCGATGATCAGTGTACAACAGCTAGCGGATATAGCAGGTGCAGTACTTCGATCTGTCACGATTCCATTTTCGATGATATTACGACTGATGGTGGTTCAATAACCGACCATGGTGAACTACTCAGTCCTAAGGATAAAGCTATTTTAATGGGAATCGAAAATGATCTCGCTGAATTGGAAGGCATGCACGAGAAAGAAGAACAGGGTTGGATGTATCGTACCTTCTTCCCCGATGCTAATTAGATAACGACTAGACTAGACCCAATTCTTCAGCCAAGAATAGTGGGGGTATGATGAAAGCATTGAGGTGCTAGGCATCTTTGAGTGTGTGTGTGTATTTGTTTTCATAAAAATATATGATTCAGTAGTGATGGAAAAAGAAAAGAACAAGCAAGCAAGTATTTCCCTTATATTACACGAAATAACCTAATAAAGGAGGCATATAAACGTCTCTTAATATTAATTAATTACTAACAGTAGCATAACTTATTAGATTTTACTATAATATATCATAGTAGCTTCTACTTCTTCTAATACTACTTCTTCTTCTTCTTACCATAGTATACTACTGTAGTAGCTTTTCAAAGAGATAAAAGAAAAACTATGGGGAAGACCTGTGACATCCCAAATATATGCAGGGTTACCTTAAGCAATGATATAATCCAAAACCTTTATGAATTAGGTTGATGCCTAGCTATTTTATTTGGGACTCAGCATATATGGTATGGGCGTGGTAGCATCTCAAATATTTTTGCAACTTGTACATTTTGGGCCATTTTATGTCTATTCTATTGTTCCTCGCCCCGCTACACCACCAATATGGCAAATTTTCCAAGCATTGTTGGTGTATTTTGACCATATGCATATATGGAAGGTATCTGGGTGTTCAAACCATGGTCCAATTCTTTTTTTTGATGTTTTGGCAGCCTATTTCTGAATGGTACTTTTGGGCATGGAAATATGACATGTTGGCCAAAATGCAATGTTTGTGTTCTAGAGGCAAGAATAAGGTATATATGAGGGACCATGACCCTTGGTACATTCCCTATGGGTATGAGATGGATGACTGGGTGGTATGTTGGTGCACCATGCTGGTTCTGGAACCTAAGGAAAAGTTATCCATCTTATTCTTCACCTAAGGAGAAGTTATTCCAAAGTTGTTTAACATAACATTATAACAACCAAACTCCACTGGAGAATTTGTGAGATAAAAATGATACCAATCAGAATTACTTTAGTCAAGTGATAATGAACCACCAGGGATGGTAGGAGGGAAGCACATTCAATCTGTCTAGTACTGATAAACCATTGTGTTTCATACCATCCGACACCTGAATCTCTTGTTCACCTAGTTGTTTTTGTGCCTACCACAACAGCAAAACAAATTTTATTCCGCAACAACATGAAGAAGAAAGTTGTAGGAAGCAAACACAATGATCTAGCACACTATGTTAATGTTTGTGCACCCAAATATTTGGTGCTATCCTCTGGAACCCTTTCAAATGAGATATTTTGTGGTTCATTTTGAACAAAAATCTAGTTATTTGTGTGCCTACCACATTAGCAAAACAAATTTTATTCCGCAACAACATGAACAAAAAAGTTATAGGAGGCAGGCTAACACAATGTTCTAGTACACTATGCGGATGCTAGTGCACCCGGCCTATTTGGTGCTGTCATCTGCAACACTTTCAAATGAGATATTTTGTGGTTCATTTTGATCAAAAATCTAGTTATTTGTGTGCCTACCACATTAGCAAAACGAATTTTATTCTGCAACCACATTGACACAAAAACTTATAGGAGGCAAACACAATGTTCTAGTACACTGGACAGATGCTAGTGCACCCAACCCAGAAGGTTTTGTCCGTTGCAACACTTTCAAATGAGATATTTTGTGGTGTGTACACATACATTTTAAATCCCTAAAATGTGTGCTGTGTGTGAGGCTACATTGTGAGATACCAGTAGGCTTAGAAGACTAAGGAATATAACAGTTCTCCATCCAATAGGTCAATTGTAAACATCCTAGTTTAATTTTCCAAAAAAAATGACTGTTTAGGTGTATATACTTGATGCTAAAGTTGTTATTATATACTACACTAAAAAATACCACTTAAAATTTTGGGCATGATTTAGTTTTTATATTGAGAATTCATTTTTGTCTATTTGTCCCAAATATACCAATTCATTTTATTTTCGGGGCCCCCTCTATGCTAATTTTGGGGATTGTTAATTATAATCAGTTACACTTTTAGGGATTTGAAAAATAGTTATTTAAAAACACTAGTTCTCAGGAAAACCCCCAAATAGAAAAGTTAATGTGTGTTGCCTGTAAGCAACAATACGGTAAAGAAGTTGGAAAGTGAGGACGACTTGGAAACGAGGGAGGAATTACACAATATGTCTTCCCCCCTCCCCCCCCGATAAATGTGGTTACAAATGAAACCACGTTTGAAAAAATGAGGTTGATTTTAGTCGAATGAGTCGAATATAATGATTTAATTCAAGCGATCAATCGAATGAAGAATGAATGAATAAATCGAATAACCCCTCTTTTCTTTTTCCCCTTTTACTTTCGTGATTTAAAATCAGTCACGGCGAAACTCTAGGGCCTATATTTTTCACCTGATAGTACAGTAACTAACCCCTCGACAAAAAGACCTATCGTTTGATCGTGTACAGATCGTGATCATTGTCGATGGAAATATATATCTAAATTTTTTTGTTGTTGGTTGTGATGTATTTGCGCTTGTCTGCCTATTATTTTCGCATAGACTGTACTGTACTGTGTACATGTACGATTAGCACCGGTTACCTATTGCAAACACAAAAAGACAAGGAAAGCATTACTTCGTAAAAGCTATTTACATTCAAAAGTAGAACTGTAGAAGGAAGGAGGCATTCATCAGAAGAAGTAATAATAGCAGTAATAGTGATATATAATGAAGTTATCATTTACGGTAGTAGGAACGGCGGCAGCGACACTTTTCGTTATAAGTTTGAGTAACGTTGTACAAGTCGTACAAGCAACGGATGGTGTTGCCACTGATATTGATATTATTGGTACTCCTTATTCGGAGGATAGTATAGATTTAAAATTAAAATGTCAAGGTATGGAACAACGATTCAATTGTATACAAGAAATTGGTTGTGGATGGAGAGCTAAAAAGAGTAAATGTTCTCCTGCAAAAAGTCAGGAACAATATAGTGCCAGTAAACGTCTTAATACAAAACCAAGTAAATGTCGTAATCAGGGTGGTGTATGGAAAAAAAATCCAGCTGATTTAACTGGTCCAGGACGGTGTGAATCACCATGGAAATTTTTTACATTAATTGATTATAAAGAAGAAAAAGAAGAAGAAGATGATGATGATGGCAAATTTTCAAATGCTGCTATAGCTTTTGGTGCTGCTGCCGGTGCTGCTGGTGAAACGACTATCATTCGTAATCCTGTTGTTCCTGTTAGTGTTGATCGTCAATTAATGGAAAGTTTAGTTGGTTTAAATGCTGATGATGCCAAGACCAAAATTTATACTAATTTTATTAAATTTGATCCAATCACAAATGAAAAAAGAAGATTTAATATCTATGTTTGTGATAATAATCCTAATATTGTATTATCAGAAACTACTACTATCGAAATTAACAACAACAAACGTCAACAACGTTCCAATAATAATTGTACTGCCAAAGCACATCGTAATAATCGTATTCGTTTATTTGTAAATACTAATACTAATACCGTAACACGTATTCCTGGTATTGGATAAAACAGATTAACATAAAATAAGCTCGGTATTTACAGCGAGTACAGTATGTACAGCGTTATGTACAATAAGACGAATCAAAGACGTATGTACGTACTCTACTCTACTGTACTGTACTGTACTGTAGGAACCCCTACATGCATGCATGCATGTATGCGTTTTAAAATTTACGTTTACGTCTACATTTACATTTAGATTTACATATTATACAGAAGACAAAACATTTACATTTATATTTACATATTTACATATTATGCATCACGAAGGGGAAGGACGGACGAACGAGGCGAGAGTGAGAGTGAGAAGAAAAGTTGATACTCTAGTCTAGTCTGGTCTAGCTACTGTAGTATCAACTTTTTACAGAATCAAATTCATTTTTCGTTTCGGTCGATATGTTTGTATTCCATTATCTTCCCATTCTTTTAAACTTATATCTATCTACATTTAGACTTTAAATATAATAGCAATAAGAGATTGACTTGACTTGACTTGACTTGAATCGAATCGAATCATAGTAATTTACAATACATAGTAGTAGAATACTGCACATACTATATATAAATTGTTATAAAGCTGCCGCTTCTGCTCCTCAACGTCTTAGAAAGACAGAAGAGTCAGCAGTCGACCCGCCTCTAGCTCTAGTACCGTTATTGCTGTTGTCATGATTTGATTTGATTCGATTTGTAGGGGGGAGAGGGATAATTATGTTCCCCCTTTCCCGTGCAATTGTATATCCCTTAAATAGGAATTCATAGTGCGCCTTCAAGGACCTTTACGATGTACAGTACCACCTACATAATAAATGAGTTAAAGCTCAATACTAGGACTTAGGACTAACGACTTGATAGAAAAAGTGATGCATACTGAATGAGGAGATGGATTATGTCTTTGTTTTGGGGTCTAAGAACTATTTTTGGATGATTTTCGATCCATTCAAAATTTTAGGGCAAATTCGCGCAAATGGAAAATTATTGCATCATCATGATAATGGAAATGTATTGAATCGAACCTCCATGGATATCGATCTATTTAACAAAGTCTTACCAGACGAAATATAGATATTTGTACTCTTAACGCAAACAAAAAGTTTGGGTTGAATTTGGTCATTTGGGGAAAATTCTATGAGGTCATATATGACTGGCAGGCAAATTTCGAATCGCCAGGAATAGGTGCATAAGAGAGGAAGATTAAAGATTGAATAATAGAGAAATAGATAAACTAGTAGTACAGTTGTCTCTATTAGTGTTATATTCGTTAATGCGATAATTTTTCTGGTTATTGGTAAATTAAGAGAGCACCCATTATCAACGGGCATATTGGACGTGTTTTTTCGAAAAATCCGATAGTTCGTCTCTTTTTTTAGAAGAGAGGTTAATGGGTGTGTATTCGATCGAAAACAGCTTTTTCCATGATGAAGCGATTATGAAAGGCGTCTGCAGGGTGCTTTATATGTCTTTAATAAAGAGAATGAACGTGTTCGGGTGTCTTTCCGATACGGTTAAGACGTCCAATGGCATTGATTCCGATGGATGAAATGGAAAGAGCTTGAAGGCAGAGCGCATAGTATTTTCTATCTCGTTACATAGCCGTTTTTTCTTCAAATCATTTTAAATTTCTTCTCACTCATGCAATGTACGTGATAAGTTTACGTGAACTCATTGACAATATTAAACTCCTCTTTTGTTTTATCTTTGGATTGAAGTCAACAATAGATTGGCGTCAAAAATAACCGATGTTGTTAATTTGCTTGTATGGATCATTGCTAACAATCATTCCTTCATTCTATAAAATTATCACTATCCTTGTTGTATATAGCATGGAAATAGAGAAAAAAAGCATGCGGATATGTTTGTTTGTTTCTATGTGCTTGTTCTAAAAAGAAGGTAACCGATATTCTGTAGAACCATCCCTCATACTGCAAAGTTGCCGTTCCTGCCAATGCTGGTGCTGGTACTGGTGCTGGTGCTGACGCATTTTCGTTAGTAATTCATCCGTTAAGTTGGATGAGTAACTTCAGAATTCCATCATATTATCAAGTAAAGTAGGTCAGGGAGGCTCGACACGTGTGCATACATTATAACTACGTACGAAAATCTATCCTTATCGTCGTTGACGTCGTTATCGTTATCATTATCGTCATCGAATGAAGTATTGTTTGAACGAATGAATGAATCGTATGGATCCAATAATGGGTCGTACCAATCAATCAATCTATGCATCCATCGTACCAGATGGAGATATTATTTGATGGGCATATATGGAGGAGAGAAAGAATGGACGGAAGGCGTATCGTCTTGGAGAGAAAAGAAAACCGAAAAGATGGTCAACGAGAGAGAAAAGAAGAAAATGCAGATGGTTAGAAGACTTACTAATACTACTAATCAGAAGGCGAAATAATGCAGTTGGTTAATGTACTTACTGTATTATTTTCGTGCTGACTGCGATAGATCAATACGGTAGTTTTTATCTAAATGGATGACTCGATTCGGAGTTGTATGGTACAGTATGTGGAGTTCCTACATTCTTCTGCCATGTGATGAGACAGAAACAAAACTCGGTGTTACTAATCCGATCGTAGCGCTAGAAAACGCACTCATTGTTAAATAAAGATCAGATGATGATCTGATTCATTCATTCCAGCCAAGCTGGAATTAATTTTGTTGACGATGAAACATTAAACGTTGTTATTTCTTCGCAAGATTGTATTATTAGTTAATAAATCTGACATCAAATCAACAGAATGTCAGCTGTTAATGTGATCCTTTGATGTTCGTGAAATGCTTCGCGTTCGTGCGCCGGAATTAATTGGCGTTGACGGTGAAAAATTGAGGCAGAGCATTCTTCGTTTTTATCTACTAGGTGGACTCGGAGTTATTGTAGTATAGTAGTGTTAGCCAGCGTATTTCTGAGATGGTGGCAAGACGATGAATGATTCATTCGAGTCTTGCTGGAACAATCGTTACAATAACCGGGATTGGTTGACGATGAATATCATCATGAGATGGCTGTTACTTTGTTCTTTAGATTAATTTAATAGAATCGGAGTTATTGTAGTAGTGTGAGAAGTATTTCTGAGATGGTGGAAAGACAATGATGATTCATTCGAGTCTTGCTGGAACAATCGTACAATGTCCGGGATTGATTGACGATGAATAATATGATGAGGATGGCTGTTAATTTGTTCTTCAGATTAAATCAGCAATAAAAAGTCTGACATCACAAATCAAAGTGTCAGGCTATATTTTCGTTGGTACATTTTATAAGAAGAATGAAATCTATCATTATAAATTTTTCGATAATTATTATTTATTTGACGACGCGTTTTTATAATAACCGGTACTGGAATTGAAGAAATCATGGCGCTACTAACTAGGGAATATTTGCAATCACAGTTTGTTTATTTCGCGAGTACAATTGTTATTTTCATCCATAGTAATGAGCAATGTCGTCACCATTGTATGCGCGACTAAATCTCATGACACGCATTCATTGTAGGCGCATCTTCGTTGTACATATTCTTCTTTAATTGGTATTCGGGTCCAAAGACCTGACACAGATAAGTCAAAACTCATGTTCTTTGACCAGATGTTTTTCTGTGTAAAACATAAAGAAAAGCAAAGAATAGGGGGCTATGATGATTGTCACGGAAAGATGTGTTCAACACTCAACACGCCCGTTTTGCATCGTAAGAGCTTACCGTACCAGTACTGTATTTTCTACACGATCGGAAGCTCTCTAATAATTTGCGCGCTGTACTGTGCACTGTGAGTGAGTGAGACAATGAGTCGTTCACTATTCTTCACGTTGGATGAGAGAAAAGCAGAAGGTTATTCTTCAAATACTCCGTAATAATACTTGAAATTGTTTACATCATCTTATCTTCTTTGCTTCCTTTATGCACTCATTCATAAAATCAAAACAATAAAAAATATAACATCCAAGAAAGTAATCACACAACTAGCACACAATATAGTACTCTTAACACCTTAGCAAGTAGCAATGACTCCTAATATTAACTCCTTCTCAACAATCGGTAACAACAGCAACTTACCGGAATTAGTGCTCACATAAATAAATTAAATTTCACAACGAAGAACAATAGCATGAACATCAACAATAGCTTGAACATTAGCAATGCGAAGAAACGGCAATACAACCATGAGAGCTGCAGCAGTGATACTACCAGCGATGAACAACAACTAAAACAACAAGACGTTATTTCTTTATCAGATTTTTGTTCGAATTGCTTCAGAGAGAATAATGGACTCATCAAGCATGATGTAGATTTGGAACAATCGATTTGTGGAACGATGTCAAACACGTTATCACTGTTCCTACACAAGATATGTTAGAGTCGTATGGTATTCCTGGTCTTGTGAATGCAATTCGTGAAAATGATTTAGTGCAAGCCAAAAAACTGTAATGAGGATAAAATTCTGACGTGCAATGCCTGTAACAGGTTCGGTGAATCAATATTACATATGGCATGCCGTCGAGGACATTTAGAAATGGTGGACTTTCTGATTAACACTGTTGGATTATCGATTATTAATATCAAAGATGATTATCATCGAACACCATTGCATGATGCCTTCTGGTCGTCATCAGTACAAAAATATGATATTGTCGATATGCTTCTTTCCCATTCACCGGAAGTTGTGGAATTATTATTTGTAAAGATAAACGTGGATTTACACCATTAGATTATGCCAGAAAACAAGATATTCGAAGTGGTATCAATTATTACAGGATAAAAATCTTCCTTGCGGTCCTCGTTGATATCATCCACCACAATAACACGTGAGGAGGTGAGAGACCTTGTAGACATCCCTGCTGAACAACAACAACAGCACAACAACAACAACAAACACTAATTAGTAACAAAAGACAACGTTCGCAGTACGAAATAGAATAGAATTACTATGTATAATATTATAGAAATAAGTCAAACATGCACACACACCTACGCATATACTTTTCTTCTACTTCTTCTTTTTTCAAACCTCTATTAATAGTATACATACCGGTAAAAGTCAGTAAGTTAGTTAGTGAACAACCTCTTTTTCGCCATAACTGATATGTATGCCATCACATGCCTGTGTAGGAGTACAGAGGAACACAGAAGCAACCGTTTATTAGGAGGTTCACTGCTGACATAGCAACCTATGATGTATAACTTACTAGCCATAATAGACACACCCACCTTGCATGTATAATATGTGAATGTAATGTGGATGTAGATATGAATGCATTGGGTGGAGTGACGTGGTGTGGTGTGGCTTGGAATTGAATGGAATGGAGTGATGATCAAAATGTGTCCCCAGCTTGTCCTTTTTGTTTGTGCAGCCATGCCAGCATGCAGTACAGAGAAAGACACAACTGCCTCTGAGCTAGTTTGGTCCTGTGGCTAGGTGCATACATATGTGGAAGATTGCCTCATACAGGTAACAGTCTACAAAAGTATTATGTAAGATAGCCAAACACAAAATAGACCCACCCACACATTACATGTGAATGGAGGGAGTGGAGATGAAAAAGGTTGTGAGAGAAAAGTGCCAGGGCACAATAATACATATGATATGATGATGGCAAGTAGTGTTGCATGAGCAGACTTGGTCTACTAATATATTATGTGACTACCGCATTGTATAGTGCAGACAAAGTGACACCATGCTCATCTATGTGTGGCCTGCAACAGTACAATTTTTTTTTAACATCATTGTTGCCACTATCTATTGATTTAATAAAAATGGAGCAACTTGACGTATTATGTGTACTACTTCTATTAGCTAGCTAGATTAGATAGCTATACTACTACTTTTATAATGCTAGCCACACAAAGGTACATTGAGCCCATTGTATTGTGTCAATAAATGATAGGAGAGACAGCTGTTTGTAACTACCACAACTCATGTGCCTGCCTACTATTTAATCATATATAGATTTAGTGTCACCAACAAAATGGATGACTGTATGTATCTACCATGTTCGCCATAGCATAATAAGACCCCCCAAAACAACTATGGTTCATATCTCGTATAGCTTGGTGTGTCTAGTCTACTAGACCACTGAGTTGTTGGATTAGCACTATTCTATCTACCTATCATCTGTAATTGTCTGAATAAAAGAAGTGGAAGTAATCTATTTATAATGTTGTTGTTGTTGTCATCATGCAAAGTGGGGGTGGGCAGGCGGATCTACCTACACCCCTTTCATTGATACATGATGTTCAAAGTATATACATGCGCATGCATGCACATATCATCTTACTTATTCATCATAAATAATTTTTTATTTACTATGGTAGCTGCATGCGATGTGTCACTCCTTCTTCTCCTCCTTATCTTCTTTCTTGTGACAGCCTTGTGTTGCATGATTGCTGTCCACAATGCAATGCAATTTGCTGCTGTTTTTTTATAAAGTGTATGATGTTACTGCACTGCGCTGTGTGACTAATATGGGGTCTGGTAGCAGATTAGTTTGGTTGTTAGTAAGTAGTATGCTTATAATTCTTCATTTTGTATGTATGTATGTATGTTTCTTTGATTTGTTTACAATTTACTGTTGTTCTCTAGATCTGTGCTTCATTTAGTAAAGTGTGTGTGTTGTGTTGCACCACCATACCATCCATGGTACACTACTTCTTCCTTTTTTCTTATGTTTGGACATCAGCCTTTTTTTATTTACATTGTTAGTTAGTTGGAAAACAAGGCAGGAATCTTTAGGATTATCATTATTTGTTGAATGAAACCATAAAAGTTCTTCCACAACTCGAATGTTTGCATGTTGTTGATGATGGTGCCATGCACTGCACTGCAGCACATTATATCATCATCATCGTCATCATAATGGTGAGTTCACTCTATCTTAATATTAGATTAAGTGTATATCACTTATGATAAAATTACCGTGTGTGTGTGTGTGTGTGTGTGTGTGTGTGATTTACTTGAGCAGTGCTCACTACCACAATCACACACCTACCTACTACTTTACAATACGATACTAGTACACAATAGAATTTGTAGTCCTACAGTATGTGTCGAGTGGCAGACAGACGCCCACACAGACGCATGATCATGCGATGCATTGCTTCGATCTTTTTTTTGTCACGTTGTTAGTTGTGCTGTTTTGTTTTACACGCAAACAGATGATGCAGTCATCATCTTGGTGTTCGGGATTGATCTACAAGTAATCTTCTGTCGTGCTGTCTCTCCATCGATCGTGAGTTTCCGATTGATCCGACTTTAAATAATCTAAAACGCAGCAAGCAACAATATATCAAGAAAGTAATACACTCTGCTCGCCTCCACCGGTAACAAAGCTTACTTACCCACTCTCTCTTTAAACACAACATCAACTAACGAACGAACGACAGCAGTATCCACCAACATCCACGCATAACATAACATCTCAACTAACAAACAACAGTAAGTATCAACTAACTAACATTAATTAAATTAACAAACGATAAAATAAGAAGAAGTTAGATACAGTCAGTAGATATAATAGACGAGTCAGTCGACACAGCATACACACA
>FMBT01000688.1:0-23591 GCA_900095095.1 Fragilariopsis cylindrus CCMP1102
GGTATTGTTTTTACTTGGATTTTTTAGATGGTCAATTATCATCTAATTCAGAAAATGCATTATCAAATTTACGTGAATTTACTGACTTTGTTCGTATCCTGGGTAGTTATCCACGTAAATCAAGATTAGTGGGTCCTGTATCACAAGCTGCAGAAGAAATTAAAATTAAACGGTTAAATGATAATGATGATGGTATGAGTAATACAATTGTATCGAGTAGTGGTAGTGATACAAACGATGATGATAATGTGAATGGTGTTAATGGTAGGAATGATTCATCTTTACTTAATATTGGTTTAGTCGGATTCGGTTCATATGGACAAGTATTTGCTACACAAATGGTACAACAGAAACATCGTGTATCATGTTTAGATAAAGAAGATAAGGTAAGTTGTTAAACAATCAATTCGACGTACTGTACATTAAAACTGAATCAAAAGTCGATGCTCGCTTTTATTAACGGTCTCTCACTCACATTTCCTTTTCCTGTCACCTCTCTCTCTCTCTCTCTCTTGATGCAACACATTGCTTGCTACACGTATAATACAATAGTCTGCAGAGGCAGAAAAAACTTGGTGTTGCTTTTCATTATGATTCAAAACAATTCTTTAAAGATCTAGATGTTGTTGTATTGTCTGTACCATTAATTGCATTAGAAGAAACTATTGCATCATTACCAATTGAAGAATTATCAGGAAAGTTAGTTGTTGATATCGGTCCATTAAATGATCATCCAAAATCAATATTAATGGATGCGTTTGCAAATGATCCAACAATTGATGTATTACTAACAAATCCATTATTAGGTATGTTACCAAAAGAAGAAAATAGATCTAAAATGCAAAAGAAAAATGATAATGGAGGAGTGACTGTAATGGCACCATCATACTCGTCTGGTGGTGGTAGTGGTGGTGGTAGTGATGGCACATCGTCATCGTTGTCAAATATATGGGAAGGACGACAAATGATATATGAACGTTCCCGTGTTGCTAATATACAACGATGTGATAAGTATTTAAAAATCTTTGAAAATGCACGTTGTGAAATTATTGAAGGTGGTGGTGGTATTGCGGATAGTGATACACATGATATAACGATTGGTGATGCCGAATTCATGACACATATGATTGGTCGATTATTAGATGATCGTGAATTATTAACACCAACACCAATCATGTCAAAAGAATATAAAGAATTAAATAAAATATCACAAATGGCATCCAGTGGTTCCTTTGATCGTTTTTATGGTATGTATAAATACTCAAAAAATGATAGTGCCAAGAAACGGATTAAAAAATTACGTGATAATTTAGCATCATTAGAATGTGAATTGGCGGCACGGGGTGCATATTTATCAGCAAAACAAGAAATGATGAAAGGTGATCGTCAAAAGTTATTAGCAGAAACAAGAATGTTATTACAAGAACTTGCAAAAAGTAGTAGTAGTAGTAACGATGATACCGTTTCTACTTCGGCGACTCCTGCTGCTGCTCCTGCTACTTCGGCTAATACTGCTGCAAAAAAGAAAACCGAAAAGATTGATGACAAGGATGATTCCATTCAAACCTTCTACGACGATACTAGTTAGCTAGTATAAAGCAAGATGCCTCCTTTATTTTTAGAATGAAATGAAATAAAAATTACTATGTTCTACGTTTATTGTAGCCTATCATTATTAATTATTTCTCTTACTTTTTATATTATATACAAACTCAACTTAAGTAGTCTTCCGACTTTGATTGCTTTCTGTGATACTTTTAATCGAAGGAATCGAATTCTTCTTCTTGACGTCTGTCTGCCGGTTAGTTGGCACGTTCAACGTCCTAAATAAACCAGTAGATTCACGGACTGAAGCAAACTTCAAGTTCGCACATGTATATCCATTGAGCGTTGAAGTTCGTCGCTTAAATTGTCGATTACGGACAAGAACGTGTATTTTATGTATGTATTTAAACTGCTGGTCATTGGTATTTGAATTTTTTTTTTCCGATCCAAGATTCGCTCGATGTTGTGCCTTTTTTTTTAAACGACTCATTTTGCCTCTCGAATCGAAGCACCTTAACCTCACATCCTGAAAAACTGTACAGTACAGTACATCATTTTTTTGCTTCAACCTCCCGCCGAGTAAGACATCATTTTTACTTAGGTGTACGTCGATGTTGTAAATACGGTTATTTGTTGACGATTCATTTTGCCTTTCGAGCACCTCACATGCAAAACTGTACCTCACATCATGCAAAAAAACTGCACATCATCGTCAATAATTCAGCTCATCAACAAAATTACGGTACACAAATAATTTTGATAGGCGAAATACTATCAACACATCCTTAAGAAATAAACGAAGTAGACGACAATTCAACAAGGATGAATAACAGTATCATGATGAAGACTACAACTATATTTCTTTTTGTATCGATTGTCTTAGCGTTCGCTAATGCCGAATTTCATGGTAGTAGTAATAATAATAATACGGTACGTTTATATTGCTTTGGTGTTTTCCGATGATATGCGTATGTATGTAATGTACAACAAAAATGCTATTTATATTTCGTAAAAAGAAAAGAAGAAAACGAATTGCCGTGAGCAGCTTAGCTTCTGACGCTTTCGAGTCTCATGACTGCATGAGCTTTGACGCTGTCGAGTCTCATGACTGATATACCAAATGCTCTTTTGTCTCACATTTTCTCCTATCTTTCCATCTTTCATTCATTCATTCTTTACCGATACCAATTCAAGAAGAATCAAAATCGTATTGTGAACGTACTTCGACAACTACAAAACGATAATTGTGTAAATGATGATACATACGAATTTCAAAATAAAAATGGTAGAAATTGTGCTTCATGGGTTGCAGAAAATCATCTCGTTGCAACAAGAAAGATAAAAAGAAGAAAGATTCAAATGGAAAGAAACAAAAAGTTAAAGTCTTTTGCCCAAAACAATGTAATGATGACTGTAAAGAAGAAGCGGACGACGAAGAACGTGGTACTTGTGAAAATGATGAATCGTACTTATTTCAAAAGAAAAATGATAGAGATTGTGCAACATGGGTTGCAGAAGATTTATCTCGTTGCAAAAAGAAAGATAAAAAGAAAAAAGATAACAAAGGAAAGAAACAAAAAGTTAGTGTTTTTTGTCCAGTACAATGTAATGATATTTGTAAAGTACGAGAGGAATGTGAAAATTTGGATTCATACAAATTTAAAAATAAAAATGGTAAAACATGTGAGAAATGGGTTTCAAAAAATCCAAACAAGTATTGTAAAAAGAAAGATAAAAAAATAAAATTAATGGCAAAACACAAAAAGTCAAGTTCTTTTGTCCTGGAACATGTAATGCAGGATGTATTAGTACTAGTGCACCATCGACCTCGACGGCACCCTCGACTTCGATTGCACCCTCGACTTCGACTGCACCATCACCGGCACCATCCTCGTCACCATCGACCTCGACCGCACCAACCACTGCACCAACCACTGAACCATCGTCCGCACCATCCACTGCACCATCGACTTCACCCTCGACCGCACCATCCTCTTCACCCTCGACTGCTCCGTCCACTACACCAAGTGTATCAGTGGCTCCTTCTGGGACGCCGTCACAATCTTTTGTACCCAGTGCTGGACCCACATCCTATCCCAGTACCTGCCCTACACGATCACCCAGTATCAAACCAACTTCGGCACCTTCGTTAAGTGTTGCACCTACTAAACAAGCAAGTACAGCTCCCAGTGCCTCTCCCTCCGCATCACCTGCACCTTCTGTCAGTGTCGCACCTACTGGACCACCAACTACATCTCCCAGTACATCTCCCTCCACATCCACTGGACCTTCATTAAGTACATCTCCCAGTGCATCTCCATCCGCATCACCTGCACCTTCTTTAAGTGTAGTACCTACTGGACAACCAACTACAACGAAGGCACCGGTTACTACTCTTGTTCCTACTGCTCCTCGTGGTGACTGTCAAAATCTTGCTTTATATAAATTTAAAAATAAAAGTGGGAAAACTTGTGGTAAATATGTTGCAAAAGATTTATCTCGTTGTGATAAGAAAGATAAGAAGAATAAAGTGAATGGTAAAGTGCAAAAGGTTTCATTCTTTTGTCGGGACCAATGCAAAGAAGAATGTAGCCGGCCAGCTGAAGTTAAACGTGCTCGTTGTGAAAATCTTGACAAATATAAATTTCAAGGGAAAAGAGGTAAAGATTGTGATACATATGTGGCAGACGATTTAAGTCGTTGTTTTGACAAAGATAAGAAGAATAAAGTGAAGGGGAAGGCCAAACAAGTTAGTTTCTTTTGTCCGGAACAATGCAATGACAAATGCAATCCACGTGGTAGATGTGAAAATTCTTGCCGAGTGTTCTTTGAAGGTAATCCTGCTTTCAATTGTAATACATACGTGGCGAAAAAACCCAACAAACGATGCGGTAAAATGGACGTACCATCCGGAAAGAAATTAGAATTCTACTGCCCAGCAACATGCAAATCAAACTGCAAAAATACTGCCTTTCCATCATCTTCGCCTAGTATGTCTCCAACAGATACCTACAGGCCAAGTGCTACACCAAGTGAAAGTTCTCAACCTAGTGATACACCAAGTCAAGTCCCAAGTGGTGTTCCTAGTGTTAGTCTCAAACCGTCTGTTAGTGCTGCTCCAAGTAGTACGCCTAGTGAAAGTACCATACCAAGTGCTTCTCCCAGTGATGTTCCTAGTACTGTTCCTAGTGCTGCACCCAGCTCTAACCCAAGTGTCAGTTCTGTACCAAGTTCTCTACCAAGTGCTGCTCCAACCTCTGTTCCTAGTAGTAGTCCGAGCGATAAACCAACTGGTGCGCCATCTGCTAATCCTTCATTAGCACCGTCCACAGCCACACCACCACCGACCACATCCACATCACCATCTGCAGCACCATCTGATGATCCGACATCAGCACCGACGTTATCACCGACTGAAACTAATTGTGTCAATGACCCAGACTTTATATTCAATAATGATCCCCGCGAAAACCCCAATGATGATAGCAAGAAAGACTGTGATTGGGTACAACTTGATGTTAGACGTTGTAATAGAACGCAAAAAGAAACTCGCATATCTGTTCGTAACTCTTGTCCACTTGTGTGCAAAACACAATGTATCAGATCTGATATACCTACATTTCAACCAACCACCACGAACGGTCCTGTAAGTGTAATATTTTTGTATTGTTGCTTATCTCTAATATACATACAGTATGCATATTTTCGTCATGTCGATCCCCATATATTTCTTATCGCTTCTCTTTTGCGTGTGTCGATCAACAGACTACATTTGTACCTACAACATTTGTACCTACAACATTTCAACCCACAACATTTCAACCCACAACATAACATTCGTACCCCAACTCTAACTGTTTTGTTTCGGTTTTCTCTTTTTTGCGTGTGTCGTGCCGGATCAACAGACTACATTTTTACCTACAACATTTCTACCTACAACATTTCAACCCACAACATTTCAACCTACAACATTCATACCTACTACTACATTTGAACCCACCGTGACCCCAAACCCTACCTCGCCACCTGAATAAAATCTAATAACAAAAGTACCAACCCATACCTACCGTACGGGAGCTTTTTTTGTTTGCTTTTCGAGATCTTTTTATACGTTTCATATTATATTTTGAATTTGGAATATTATACAATGTGGTGATGCAATATACTGATAGAAATAATGGAAAATGATTCGATTCTTGGATTAATTAAACACTTTCTGTGCTATTTCATAAAAAGAATGGAGATCCTTCCATTTAATAAGGTAGTCAATAAAATAAATCTATTACCATCATATAATATAATATCTTGGGTATTGTTGTTGTTACAATAAACCAATATGCGTACTGTAATGAACTTTAGCTTTTATGGATATGTGCTACCGTAGTATGTCCGCCGTTGTTATATAACTAGCTTTTCGGACAACTAACGTTCGTTCGTTCTCTCCCGAAAAGTCCCAAGTTAAAAAATTGTATTTTATTTTATTACGGTATTTATTTATTTGTGATAGAGATAATGAATGAATGATTGACGATGGAAACAAGAACCGAATTCTTATTATAGCCTCTCGAATTCTTATTATACCCCCTCTCAATTTTTTTATTTTTTAAAGTCATTACTACGTAGATTACTGTACTATTATGGTTGGTCCTAATCTCGCGACTTCTCTCGACAAAAAAAAAGTGTTGATTGCAATTATTGTTTGTTTGTTGTGAACAACAACGAAAAAGAGAAAAAAAAGCAACACAATACATAATTAAAATTCGAACTGTGAAATTGTTGAAGTGAATAAATAATGTAAAGAAGAGAAGTAAGGTAAATAAAGTAGAGATCATAGGATAAATATACAAAGTCATAAATAATAATAAATAATGATAAGAAGTCGAAATAATCACACTACTGACGACGATAATGTCGGGATGAACGACGAAGAGGAATTATCTGCTTTTGGTGGTTGCAGTAGTACTCATGATGACACCAGCAACAACAACAACAACAACAACAGCAACAGCAACAACACCAACACCAACACCAACACCAACACCAACAGCAACAACAACACCAACATCAACATCATCATAGGATTATTCAAAGGATTTTTTGAAAATGTAATCTGGAAAAATAAGCAGCAGAGACAACAACAACAACGACAACGACAAAAACAAACACAAACTAAGAATAGCAACAAGGGACACAATAATAATGATAAAAAATCAACAACAGCATCAATATATTGTAAATTCTTTCTATTAATTCTTGGTATACGTATTCTATTTTATCTTTGTTTTGATGGAAGTCAACTACCACTACAAACACAACCTAATTTTGATCGGAATAGTATACGTACGTCATCATCGTCATTGTCATTGTCATCATCATCGTCATTACTAGGAGTCGTTGTTACCGAACCTGAAACTCAGATTGAAAATCAAACTCAAAATACTCAAAGTCGACAACAATATAATAATAATAATAAACCAACAACAACAACAACAACAACCACCACAATTTATACATTACCGTCCTCGTCATCGTCATCTAGTAGTAGTAGTGATGAGAAGGATCTAGAACATCAATTATTGAATCATTATGAACGTGATATTGATTGGTATCAAAATAAATGTTTATTGGATAATGCCACAAGTTATATCAATAATATGAGAAAATATAGTGGTTCGATATCCATGCAACATTATACTCGTGGATGTTCGACCTCTGGATTACATCCAATCACACATTATAATCCATTTCAAACACCAACACACAATTGTGAAATAACAACATCTATTGATATTATTCGTCGAACTACTACTACTATAGATCATTTTTATGAATCTGATGAATCATGGACAATACAAACGTATGATAAGAATAAAATCCGTAAACAAATTGGTGGTGATACTTTTTATATTGTCTATTATGAAGATGAAGAAGAATATTATGATTGGTGGGATAACGTTACATCATCATACAAACCGGTAGCAGTGAGTAGTAAACCAATTGATTACTATAATGGTACATATGGAATAGAAAACTTTTATACAGTACCATTTCAAGTTGCTTCTAAAGTAGTGAAAGGTGCAACAAAAAATAGTACTAAGAAACAATATGGACATCCACATGGACGTATTGTGGTATATCCACTATCCACCTGTTTTATTGGTGAATTATATCCACCATTAAAAGATGAATGGAATACTGGTGGATCGACTGGTAATATACTATGGGCGTCAACGTCAACAAGTACTACGTCTACGTCTACGTCTACGTCTACGTCTACGTCTACGTCTACGTCTACGTCTACGTCTACGTCTACGTCTACGTCTACGTCTACGAGTACTACTGATGAGAGTACACCTATTGAGAGCACTATTGATGAAAGTACTACTTCAAGTGCATCTGAGAGTACGTCTACGTCTGAGAGTACTAACAACGTTGACAACAATGTTGGTATTGTCAAAAGACCATCTAAAATTATCGACCCTATATCCTCATCAAACTTGAATGACTTACCAAATTTAAAACAATATAATCGAACCATATTTTTTGGTGATTCAATTATGAGACAAATGGTATATAATGTCTTTACAAAACAATATTATCTAGAAGAAAATGATAGAATATGGATGGGTGGTGGTCATAATAATAATTCCACCGCCAATACAACAACAATACCTAAATCGAAGGATCCAAATAATGAGAATGATGATGGTCCGATTAATGTGAATATGCCATTAAGTCTTCAAACACTTCCAGACTATATCAAAGTAATGGAAGCATCGATACAGGATGGATTACTGTTGCCATCTACTACTAATGAGTATAAAATTGCATTAGTGATTGGATCCAGTGCCTGGGATATAATATGGCCAACAGAATGGCAAGGACCAACATTTCAAAATCATCTGCAAGCAGTCACAGATTTAATATTCTATATACGGAATAAATATCCACATATATATATACTATGGAAATTACCATATTCCAATGCAATGTATAATGCGGATCCTGTGGATTGCTTTTCACGTTTGAATAATAATAATACTATTGAGAATGATGATAATTCCTGTATTTCGGCATTACGATATTCCAGTCAAGAACGATTTTATAGTCTCTATCAAAAACAAAAACAGTTATTGACGACATCGCAGGAAGATACTCAACATAATTTTTCTAATGATTCTCATATCAGTGTAATCGATTTATATGAGATATCCTATTTCAGTGGTATACATTGGATGATACCCAATGATTCTATACATTATTTACCAGATTGGAATAAACAGATATTACAATTATTATATAGATAGATAAAAAGTAAGTTGTACAGAGTACAGATAAAGTATATAAGTTAACAGTTACAGTTACAGTGGTCCTAATTTTAAGACATTGTCTTAATACTATGCCATACGCGGATCTTTCTCAATACTGATGATGAGTAGCTAGGCGCAACGATCGAATTCATCTCGGTACGGATGGGATGGGATCGTCTAAGTATATTCTAGCTAGCTAGCTATTTTGACTTCTTTAATTACTGACTGCAACTCACTACTGCAATTATTTTATATTGCCAGCAAAACACTACTACTATTACTGCTATTGTTGTAGCGCGAAAGCACAAGAGCAGCCATCGGTAATCATCATCATCATCATCTTCAGATTCATTCATTTAATAGTGTATATAAAAATTATCGTTATCGTTATCGTTGCTTGCCGTTGTAAGATTCACCATTCAAGTTTGCTTGCTTCACTTCATCATCCATTCGAAGGAATCCTCATTCTATTCGACTCAGTCGACTAAAAATCTACTTAGGAATTCTGACCTCTTTTTTCAAACGTGGCTTTCAAACGTGGCATACTTACCGTCACTGGTACCGTATCTTATGAATGACGTCTTTTTAAAAATATAATGTCGGTAAATAAATAAAATCACACATAAAAAACTAACACATAAAACCTTCGCATTCCAATATCCAGCAAAACTGTCCAGTACAGTGCGATAGCAGCAGCAGTAAGAGTAATAAAAGTATAAATCATGAACATAAACATCCTTTATTGTCGACGGGGTCATCGGCGTCGGCGTCATCGTCAATGTGATCGTATTATTAGTCATCATCGTCGGCATCAGAGTAGTAGTAATCGTCGTACTCGTACTCGTACTCGCTATAACAATAATCATTGTTGCGGTATTTCTCTGCAACTTCTGCTTATTATTATTTTAATAATATCATTATCATCATCGCCATCATTACATTGTGGTCTTTTCGTGGAAGCAGCAACAAAAACAAAAACAGAAACAAATCTATATAAAATATTAGGTGTCTCATCCAGAGCCACAATCAATGAAATTAAAAAAGCCTATCGTATGAAAGCATTAGATACACATCCAGATAAGAATAAAGATGTACCAAAAGAATTAGCAGCAGACCAATTCCAAAAAGTTGTACACGCATTTGAAGTACTAAGCGATGTAAGTAGTCGTAACCAATATGATAGAACAGGTAATGCTGGATCTGCCACAGATACAGGATCGGGTGGTAACGGTGGAAATAGTGGTGGAGCAGGAACTAATGGATTTGGATCTAGTGGAACTAATGGATTTCATTGGCAATTTAAATGGAATACTGGGAGTGGTGGTCAAAGTAGACAACGATACCAACGTCCAAAGTTAAAAGATCGATTTGATGTCAAAGAAGCCCAATCCAGATTATTACATATCGTATCTCTGGAACAATTAGAAACAATTATCACTGATGATGACGGTGTTTTGGAACGTAATTTATTACTTTGTTTTTATACACCACCATTCGAAGATCATGTCATGAATGATATGGTCTATCCGTGGCCATTTGCGGCTAAATCCACACAAGGGATCTGGTGGGAAGATTTATTACAAACCACGGTAGTACGATATCATCGTTCGAATAGTATCACGGATTTTTTTCACATACCATTCGGTGATAAATTAACAGATCCAATATTTATCTTTGGAAAACGTGGTACAAAATTTAGTGAGTTAGGTGGAGGCGGAGGCGGAGATAATCGTCTTCAAACAGATGAACGAGATGTATTTGATCAATGGGTATGGACAAATTTACAAGTTCCAGTAACATTTTTGAATAATCATAATTCACCAATTGAATGTAAGTTAAGTTTTTTAGTATGATCTAAGTTTAAGTTTAATAATTAAAAACGAAACTGAACTGAACTAAACGACTTCCTTCCCGTGTGCAAGCAACAATGCAAATTAATTGCGTACATGTAGTACGGGCTTAAAAAGAACCAACAAAAAAAATTAAAATGATGGATCTCAAAGGGGAATCCCTTCTACTAGCGATTGTTTGTTTGTTTGGTTTGCTTGCTTGCTCGTACCGTACGCAAATTTTCTTCCGGTGTTTGCAATGCACGGAAGTATATCACAGCAGTACTGCACTTGTACTGCATTGCATTGTACTATACTTGTACTATACTGTGCTGTGCTGTGCTGTATTACAAGAAGAAAGAGGAAGGAAAAAAAAAAGACGACGGTGTTTGTTATCTTTTTTTTCTTTTCTCTCTCTTTCTGCTTCGTTTCCGTCACTCACTACCGTATCTCATTCACTCTCTCTCTCTTTGTATTCTCTATTCTATTCTTATACTACATTTTTAAAAATTCCAGTATATTGGATACATGATAATACTGCAAAATTAAAAAATATTATTCAAGTCGGTGAAAGTATTACTTTAACCACCATGTTATCCCATGAATGGTGGGTCCGTGATGTCAACACTGATACCAGAAACGATTCACCAGGACGGTATAAATTACACAATAATACTTGTTTATATTCAATAACCATTATATCTGACATACGTACAATCTATACTATACCATTACGACACTGTTATGATAAAAGTGGTCATTGTACATTTTGGAATGCTGTGGGTGGTAATCAAGAATGTCAACGTAATGCAATATTTATGAATGAAGTATGTCCATTAACATGTGGTGTATGTATAAAAGATGATGATGATGATCAAGATAATGAGACGAATGATAAGAAGAATGGAAATGATGAATTGTAGTACTTCTACTATTAAACTAGATTCTAAGAAATACTAAAATGAATAACAAAAATCCTCAAAAAGGAATCGAAATCGAATCAATCGTATACTAACTTAGTATAATACGACTTGTATGTACAGTAAGCTTTTTTTCTTTGGTAAGCAGCAATGGAATTTTGAAATTATTACCCCTGGGAATGTTGTTGTTACTGGTGAGGAAGGAAGGAAATCGATGCCGTCCTCTCTACGGACGTCGTTGCGACTAGCGATGTTTTGGGGATCATGCCAGCTCGTCGACTTCATTCGGTTCGGAGCTCCCGTCAGCATGCGGAGGACCGAGTATAGTGTATAGTAGCTGTAATCCGTTGAGATGTCTGGTCGGATCCTTTGACTTGGCCAGATGATAGATGATAGATGATGATTAGAGAAGTTCTTGCTTGACTTGATGTCAAGTATTGCGATTAGTATGCTGTTCTCTTTGATAGCGCGCACCATAATTAAAAAAAAATTAGAAAAAATGCAACACAATAATAGACTAATAATTGAATGACGAGAGCACACGCATCGCACGCGTTGAACGTTGTACCGATTTTTTAAAATAAATAATAATAACATTCATTTGCTTGTGGCGCGCTATCGCTTGGAATTATTACACCATAAAAGCTTGTTGAACCATTAAAATCTACCCACAAAATGCGACATGCACGAAACAAATAGAAATAAGCGAAGATTTTACGTTAACAACACGCTTTTGGCGCGTTCAAACGGCTCTCAAACGCCACAAAAATTAATTATTTAGCGCTCGTTGAAGGAAGTAATTAATCTTGTTTAATGGACTGAAAAGTAAAGTGTGTGTTGTGTTTATTAAACAAGATGTATGTTTGCGGGTTCTCCTGGGGTAATTGGTATTAATGTTACATACGGCGTTCTGTGCTAATGCGGAATAGGTAACGCGACGGTGAGGCAGTATAAGCTGACATTTTTGTAGAACTTTATGACTCGGATAAGATCACACGTAGTGATCATGTAGCTGGTGACCTGACTAATAATGCATGTAAAAGATCATCCTTCTCTTTCTTGCTTCTCTCATGAACAGATAGAGGCAGCTGAGCTGCTATCAGATAAAACGTTTAAGGGTACCACCCTATTAAATTAATAAAGGTGTATTGGAAAAGTGGGGGATTTAACGAGGTTATCCTAAAGTTCACTATTTCATTCTATGTATTGATAATACAATAGTTAACTTCAGAATAATCTTGTTAAGCCATCCACCCTTTCAATGGATCATATATGAACGTCAAAAGAAGCTCATAGCTTGGAATGGATAGAGAAATAGAAGTCGTAACACCGCCAAGCATACACTGTACAGTAACTAACTCACGTACTTAATAAAAGCTGACGAGTCACTACTTCTTCGCTAATCATTACATTTATGACAAGGCCAAAGTACAGTAAAAGTTTGACATCATTCAACTGCTCACGTAATAATTACACTTCTATACGAATAGTACACAAGATTAACTCATAATTTCGCTCAGCTCCTCTTATAACCACACCATCACGGTCAATTAACAGACCACAATAATAATCACACCATGAGTAGCTTGTACCATCATCAACAAGCAGAACGCGATATAATGTCAGAACCTACTGCTATAAGTACTAGTACTGATGCTGTTATCCAGCAGCAATCGTTGGAGAATAAAAAGGAAGACGAAAAGGGGAAACAGAAGAAGAAGAAAACAACGAAAAAGTCGTCAACAAAGAAAAAGAGTGCTAAAAAGTCTACTATTAAAGAAGTAGACGACGATAATAATAATGACTTTTTTGCAGACATTCCAGCAAGCAAGCAGAAGTCCTCGTCCTCATCTACTTCGAAGGAAGGAAATACTACATCTACATCTGACACGCAGTCCGATAATACATCTCCTCCTAAGCGAACAAAGTCTGCTAAGTCATTGACTAGAACTAAGTCGAACAAATCCGCGAAAACAAAAATCTCTCCTTCTGCCACTGATGCTGCTATTGCTACTGCTACTGCTACAATTTCATCTGACATGCAGTCCGATAATACATCTCCTCCTAAGCGAACAAAGTCTGCTAAGTCGTTGACCAAAACTAAGTCGAACAAATCAGCGAAATCAAAAATCTCTCCTTCTGCGACTGATGCTGCTACTGATGCTGCTACTGCTACTGCTGCTGCTGCTGCTGCTGCTACAACTTCGTCTGACACGCAGTCCGATAATGCATCTCCTCCTAAGCAAACAAAGTCTGCTAAGTCATTGACTAGAACTAAGTCGAACAAATCCACAAAATCAAAAAAATCTCCTTCTGCTGATACTGCTACTGCTACAACTTTGTCTGACACGCAGTCCAATATGAGAACAAAGAAGGAATCAACTTCTACTACAACCACTAGTAGCGATGGTAAAATTGTCGAAGAGAAACCCCCAAAGAAGAAAAGGTCAAAGAAGAGCAGTAGCAGTAGCAGCAGTACGGTTGCTAATAATACAACTGAAGTAAAGCAGAAAACAAAAAAGACCAAGTTGAAGAAGAAAAAGTCGAAGACGACGACTAAGATTAAACAAAGTACCGATGCACACGTCAGTATCGATTCAACTGATATTAAGTTATGTACTACTGCTGAAAAAACAAAAACAAGCAGTAATGAAGATTGGATCGCATCATTAAAAGATGAAGAAAGTAGGTCTGTGTCTGGAAAGCAACTACCAAAACAACCCCAACGATTCTCTTTTGGATCAGGTGGTTTTGGCGGCGGTGGTGGTGGTGGTGGAGATAACAGTAGTATCAATTCAGATTTAGATCATTCTAGAATAACAACCAATCTAAATGCAATGAAAGTGCAAAGATTAGAAGCATATTTTTATAATCATGGTATGGAAATTGCATTATATATATTATTTATAGCAATGCAGATTTTAGTTGGTGGTTATGGTGCGTATCAATTCACGCCAATGGGTGGTTTCAATACAGACAACCAGGTATTAAAATATACGTTACCAATTGCACGTGCTGGTGGACGTCTGGTTACATTTAATTGTGCTCTACTGTTGATTACAGCATGTAAATATTTATGGACTATGATTAGGACGTATATTGTACCTATTGTACCAATTAGTTTCCCTATTGATAATATTATGCCAAAGTATCATAAAACTGTTGCATATTGGATCATTGTTATGGGGTGTTTTACACATACTATACCCCAAATTATAAACTATTCAACAAAAAGTATCGTGTTAGAAAACAAATTTCGCGCATGGACATTTGGTAAAGATGGTTTTGCAACAACACAATTATTAATGACAGGAACATTATTGGCTATAATCTTTTCAACATTTTATGTTACAACATTGCCATTCTTTCGTAAAACAGGAGTAGGCTTTCGTTGGTTTTGGTTTTTTCATATGGGTGGTGTTGCAACTGCATACCCTCTTTTGATATTACATGGCACGTGTAAAGGTTCGCCAATATTTCTTTATGTACAATTGTTACCATTGTTGTTATATATATTTGATATATCAATGAGAAGATCTAAAACTAAAACAACCAAAGTTTTAGAATGGACATGTCATGATGAAGATAATGGTGAACATATAACAGAATTAGTTATAGAGTGTCCATCAAATTTTAATTATACACCAGGACAATATGCTGAATTAAAATTTTCACCAATATCAACAACTGAATGGCATCCATTTACTATTGCATCTGCACCATCAGATGATGATCTAGATATTAATAAGTTCAACGATTGCGTCCAAGGCAATTATATTATCGAAGCAGGAACGAAACCGAAAAAGAAAACAAAGAAATTGATGTTTTATATTAAATCAACAGGACGATGGACAGAAGCATTATATAATTATGCATTAGCATTTGATCTCAATAAGGCCATAAAAGAAACAGAAATATCAATTAGAGGTCCACACGGTGCACCAGCGTAAGTGAAAGTCTTCATCTTAGGGCATCTTGTTCAGACATGGATAAAAATGCATATGAAAATTGCTAGTTTCCCTCTCACCCCCATTCCTTCACGCATTTTTTCTTTTTTTCAAGAATGAATTATTTTGAATATAAACATATTATTGTTATTGGATCAGGTATTGGTGTTACACCATTAATGTCTATATGGAAATATTTAATACAAAAACGTACATCAACAACACTTAGAGAGAAGCCATTCGAAGGTAGTCCCCTAACAGGTGATGATACGTCGTACGAACCCTATGATGAAGATATTAACGAAGAATTGAATGAACAAACTCTTTTGGAACAAGAACAATCAGAACAACAACAACAACAAAAAACAATGTTACGTAAGATCAGTATTAAGATTGAAAAGGTATTAGAATCAGTGACAATATCAATGTTACTATTGTTTTTTTTTGTTATGGGGGAAACAATTGCTATTGTTATGCAAATGTTTACTTTTAGTAATGGTGCAAATTTATTTGGTTCGTTTATGTCAATTATAGCCTTGATTGTCCATGGTTGTAATGTAATTGTATCAACAATCGTAGTAGGACCATATCTGTATATACGATTATTTAAATTTTGGTTAGAAGTATGTATTATTGTTGTGGATTCATTTGCATTATGGATATCGTTAATTGGATATATGTATCCTAATAGTTACGGTCAGAGAGCAAATAATACAACATATTTTTATTTCTTTGGTGTTGTTGTTGTCCTACATGCCATCCGTATTTTTCATATATTTCATACAACATTAAAACCACCAAAGGATAATAATACGAACAACAACAACAACAATGTCGATAATGGTAGTACTCAAATATGTTCCATACAAGGTATACTAATCAATAAATATTACTCTGGTATGAAATTTGCTGCAAAAAGTCTGATGCCACCACTTGGTTCTAAATTATTTTCAATGGAATTTTATGGTACACGTGAAATACCCAAGCTGAAGGACGTTACTAGAAGTAACGATGATTCGGAGAATTCCGAGTTAGATTTTTCGGAGAATGAAGAAGAACAAGAAGAAATAATAACTGACTTGATGGGTAAAAGTGAATTTGTAAGAATATCATCTTTTAATAGTCTTACTGAAATTCAAAATCAGAATAATAATCGTGGAGGATCATTTACAAAACAAGAGGATTATTTAAGTTTCAAATGTGGTCGACCAGATTGGAGACAAATTTTCTTCAAGGCAATGGCAAAAGCACATGCTCATACAAATAATGATAAAAATAGTGGAAGTAAAGTACTAAGTCGTGGTGAATCTGTGGGTGTATTCTTTTGTGGTTCACCAGCCATTACTGCTGAGTTACAAACAATGGCGAGGGAAGTAACGGCACAACATCAATTTACAAAAAAACAGTTAGATGGTACAGCATGTAACTGTAAATTAATTGTTCATTCTGAAAACTTTTAAATCAAAAAATACATAAATAAGGGAAAAAATAATACATAATATAATAATTTTATAAAATAACAGTATACACTACAATACAGATACCATTCGTTCACACACACACACACACACACACCACACACACATACATACATGTATAGTATCGTATCTCCTCCTTCTACACGTCGAAAAGCTTCATTATTGTGGTATATTTTTGACTTACCACATCATTCTCCGTCCGTAATTCCGATATCCCTACTCATCCTACTAGTACCTATGATCCCAATTGCGCTCTGCACTACGTTGGATTGATGGTTGGCTAATTTGCTTCTCTTATTCACGAGCTACGTCGTTGCCCCTATATCAGGTTGAAGTTTCTCTAATAATGTGCTGAACCAACCCTTTTCTTTAAACACTAAACATGGTGGTGAACCCGGGCGGGATCCTAGTAAATATTCTCCATGTTTGAGTGAGTGAAAATAGACGAAAAGGCTCCCATGCATACGGATTTGAGAATGCCACACAACGTGATCGTGCCAGAGTGTTTATTACCCGGTGCATGTTCCGTTTCTTTACGCGAATTATTGTGCAGCAAAAATTGTGCGTTTATTAGTAAACAATAATCTGTAGCATCCTACTGCGAGGAAGGCTATATGTTGTGCGATAGTGGTTAGGCATTGATCTCTCTCTCTCCCTCTCTTTAACTACTACTGTGTTATGTTGGATTATTATTCGCGTGTCCATTTAGCCGCCTCCATCCCCGGCATCCCAGCCTGAATAGAAAGAAAGAATTGTTCGGGTGATGCGCATGCGCCGAAGTTGAAGTTTTGTGTGGAGTGTCTTCGGGAAAGAAAAGAATGAATGAATGAATCGAAGAATAAAAAAATCCTTGTTGAAGAGAGTACAGTAGAGCGCTTGTTTTGGTCGATGTCGTCGGTTGTCGGTTGTCGGTTGGGCTCTTCACGTCTTGGAAAAGATATCTTTTTTGGAAGTTTAATAATTTTAAAGAGAAATGAGGAATGAGCGAAGATATTATTGTTACGCATTATGCACTGATTGTTGTCGTGTTAAGTAAGTTAGTTGAGTGAATATGGCTGAGTGTCGTTCCATGCGTTGTTTCTCATTCGTGGAAAGCGATGTCGTGAATGAATGGAATCTTAGTTCCCCTCTTTGTATTATTTTATTTAAAAAAATGAAAAACCCCTTTTTTCTAACCCCCATTCACAGGACCCATTATCAACGGGTATGTTGGACGTGTTTAAAAAAAATTAAAAAAAAATTCGTCTTTTACTAAGAGACCTGTCTAAATAGGCTTCGATACATACAGGCAGGAGGGGGTACTGTACTTCGTACAAGTTTCCCTCTTCTACCACTATCAGGTACTGGCTGTATTCTTCTAACTTCATACCGTACCGTAGTATGAAACGAACGGACTAACTTACTGTATCCAATGCAACGATATATATAAAAAAGATCTAGCTACTGTAGCCAACTACCGTACAAAGATTTGAAGAAAAAAAAAGGACTGATATCCATCATCACACGTAACGTTAGTAGTAGACGAATAGAATGTTGTACGGTAGTAAGTAAGTAATCAAATAAGTAATAGTAAATTTAACTATTTATTTTAATACATTTCAGGTACAGCAATTAACACGCTTTTGTATTATTTTTATTTATTTATTTATTTTCGTATTCGCTTTCTTTTTTTTTCATTCGCGTTATTTGTTTATTTACTACACACACAATTCGTTTGTTTATTTATATATTTTGTTTCAGCACACTAGCAACCTTTTGCTGGCTTAACAATTTCTTTATGAAGAGGACATGGATTTATTTATTTTGTTTCAGAAGCACTTTAGATGATAACAGTATCAGCATTATCAACATCATCACCAAGACTTCTCTCACCGAAAACACCGATAGTATCATCTTTGAGGAGTGCGATAGTTGCTGTTAAGGATTTGACAGTAGCTGTTAAGAAGGCAATTTCGATATCTTTCTCCGCAGTGACGGCACTACAGTCAGAATCTGTTGCTGGAAGTGATGACGACGACTTCTTTTTCTTCATTAATAATTCCGTACGAGCCGAGGCCTGATCGCTGGTACTTGTACTTGTTGTGGTGGTTCTTCTTCGTGTTGCTGGAGCCTCCGAAACTGTTGTGGTATCATCAGAAGGTGTTGGTGCATCTGTTGGTTCTGGAGCATCACCAGAAGCTGATGGTTGGTCAGTATCTGAAATATCACCAGAAACTGATGGTTGGTCAGTATCTGAAATATCACCAGAAACTGATGGTTGGTCAGTAGCTTCAGCAGAAGTCGGTACTGTCGGTGCACCAGTATCACCAGCACCTGATGGTCCATCAGTTGTTAAAACGGTTGGTGCTGGAGAACTAGTTGCAGCACTTGGTGGATCAGTACCAGTTGGTGATTCAGTACTGGTTGGGTTATCAGTACTGGTTGGTTCATCAGTACTAGTTGGTTCATTGGTTGATGTTGGAAAAGCGGATGGTGATGCAGATGGCGTACTACATAAATCACAACCACATTCACGAGTACAAACACCAGTTTCATTGTATGTAGCAAATACTCCAACAGGTGGTTCACAATTAGGAATTGTACATAATTGTTGTGTACCAGTCATATAATTTGCAAGTGATGATGAATTAAATAATGTTACAATCGCTTCATTATAATACATTAAAGTATCAGCAGCAGTTGTACGTGCTGTGCAATCACAAGTATCTTCTTGAAGTTTACGTTGTTCTGATTCGAAATCAAAATTTACGTTGGAAGTATTAGTCTCATTATAAATAACAATACCACAATTATCATTTATTGGTAAATCTTGAAAGAAATCTTTTGCAGCATTCGAATAGGTATCAACACGTAATAAGAATGTACTTTGTGTTTCATTGACTGCAATAACTTCTGCATCATACACTTCACGAACAGCACCAACTTGATCACATGGGGCAGTGGCTTGTGTGTATGCGGATACGTATGCAGAATCAAGTAAGAATTTACTGGCATTAATAGCATAATCAATTACGGTTACAATATCACCGTCCACATTTGTATTGTTATATTGTACAACAACATATTGTCTAGTCTGGTCACAAACATTTGATACTGGTACACATGTTGCATTGGCCAAATCAACAATCGGTGCAGCAAATGGTGCAAATGTTGCATCATCATCATCAGGATCATCAGGAGCATCAGGTGATGTTTCATCATCAGAAACAACAACAGGATTAAATCCTGGTGGTACTAACATCCTACGCTGTGCAGATGATGCTGCACGAAGTTGTTGATCGGCAGCAGATACACTACCGAAACATAATGCTGTTGCTGCCGTTAGAGCAGAAAAGATGAGTTTCATGATATTTGATTTACTTCGTTGAAAATGAAATGAAATGAAATGATTATGTTAAAAATAAAACAGAAAAGAGGAAGAAAGGTATTGGTGAGGTTTATTTTTTATCTCGAATTTCATTTGGAGATGATGTACAGTACTTAAACGGAAGAGGTAGACAGAGAAAGTAATAGCGAAAGTGGTAATGCATGCGCGAACCGCAAATCGTATCGTATGTATCAATACGGAGGAAGGAAGCGTGGGAGAAAAGGGAAAGACTTTTCCACAGAGCTCTCGGAAGGAAGGAGGGGTGGACTGAGAAGAATTCATTCCGTTAGTGTCTCTCGTCTCGTTTCCACATACGCCCAGAACAATTCCACAACACTTCCATAGTCTACAGCAGGCAACACAACCACAACCACAACTCAACTCAACGGGACGAGATGGGACGAGATTCGATTCTCCTCGACGAGAGAAGGGAAAGATTCGACTCGCCATTTATATTAGGGTGTGTGATCCGATAAGTGAAGGGAGGACGGATACCACTACCGTACTCGGAATGAAGGGGATCTCTTCTTCTCCTTCATCTTATTTTGTCTCTCGTTTCACACTCGCTAACACATACGCTATACAGCCAATCAATCCATTCTCGAAGAAAAGAAACACACACAGGACATCCTTACGATCGAGCGAAAAGGCAACATCGACTGTCAAGCGGAACGGAACGGATCGGACGACATAGACAGAGATAACAGATGAGAAACGTACCTTCTTAAGATAGATGGTATGCAAAGAGTAGAGATAATAACTTCTTTAGTAGAGAAATATAGAGAGAAATTATGAGAGTGTGACAGTGAAGTAGAGAGAGCGAAATGAAAAGAAAGTCGCGGTATTTTCGCTGTATTTCGTTTTCAGGTACAGTACATACGGAAGGATGGTGGTGACTTACCGTGTGTTGTTTTATTGCACAAAAATTAATTTTATTTACGTAGTTTGCTGACTAAAACGCCGATCTTTTGCTTCCGAAGAATTTTTCATATCTTTTGTCGATTTACAGTATTAACGTGAAGGCAAACGCCGATGTGAACAAAATCTTTAGAAGCTCGACAAAAAAGCTAGTATAATATTGTATGTGTATCACATACATTAATCACGATTTAAAAAATATGTTATGCCGGTGAGAAGATTCTTTGTATGTATCAATGTTGAACAGCAACTTACGCGACCAAAATATTAGGTTTCATACAACTTTAGTATCGTTCCAAAAAAATTAAATGTCTTCTACATGTATATAAGATTCAGTGCATAGTTCACATTCAGTCCGTAACGACGTGGTTACAATAGAGAGACACAACATAAATGATTCTTCACATCCTTTATAAATCAACACGTGTATCATTACTCGCGGACAAACGTCACAAGACTGTCTAATTTGAATGAAAAAGCGGGAAATAACCAATAAATACTAGTACGGTAACGAAAATGAAGCACAAAGTGCGAAACGCGAACCGCTAACAATAAAAATATCTTCTCTTTGGCACTCAATTCCAAACTCATCGGATAATTCTCCCTTTGAATAAACTCTCACCTCTTAGTACGTATACCATGACGTCATGTCCTACTGTATGTGAGGAGATATATATTATGTTCGAAGACAAGCAAAAACTTGTCTTCCATCTGTCTGTCCAATTAAATCTATATACTAAAGGAGATAATTCTGCAAGTCCTTGATGTGTTTCACAGCACCCAAAGGTGCAGATGTATGATCAATCTTCTCCTTGAAGTTCTTCCTTTCAGCTCTTGGTTTGTGTAGTTCCACATGATCCATAATGTTATCAAAAGTAATGCCAAAAATAGCATCCTTAATATAGCTGTTTACAATTTCTTCCATGCTGTGCTGCTCCTTCTATAGCTGTAGAATAGCAGCCTAACTTGACAGCATAACATTGTAGCCTTTACCATTCTCTGGCTCAATTTTAGGGTATGCATCAGGACTTGATAGTGCAGCAACTTTACTGAAGATCCTCTCATATTCAGACATGTTAAATTTACCTTTAGAATTATCAGAGCTGTCTCTTTTTTTCTCTTTTCTTCTGTTCATACATCATGATGTCTTATTGTCTTGTCAGGGCATACCTGTTGCTTTTAATAGATCAGATGGCAGAAAACCATATACTTTATCACAAAATTCAAGAAGGTTGCTTCTTGATTTCCTGCCACTTGTACAGCACCACTACTGTACCACCCAGGGTGGAAACCATGCCATCCCACTGATTCGTTATAAAGGTTAGATATTTGATTGTGCATGCATAATATAGTTAATACTATTACCTACTACATACAGCAAATCACAAGCTCTGTTATATTATTCATAGAAGCTACACCACATGATATGTGCAAATTAATGATATATCATATCTACTTACACAGTCATTTCTTCACTAGAAAAATATCTCCTCCTAAGATATTGTATAATAATAGGTATGGTCTGTTTGTGTGATACTTTGGACAGGGTCCAATCCTATGCAGGAAGGCTTGTGCACGAGGTTGACATTTCAAAGACTCAAAGCACGCACGAGCTATCCTGAGAGCAAAGGGTTAAAGTTTGTGAAAGCTCTACACACATTACATGCAATTCGAATGGAAACTCTGGCAAACCACAAATACCAGAACACTCACAGTGTGTCTTGCATTAATAGTTTGTTAGAATTCCTCTACTCCTTTATGGTGACCCATATTTTTTATGCAGTGCGAACCTTGCACTTCGCACTATCCTGATGAACAACAACTATAACTGATTATATAATAATAGATTGATTAATTAGAAAGGTTTTCTTCCGTATGTCGTGTTGGATCTGTTCTTTCTTACAAACAGACCACCAACTGACTACTGTGTCAGAGCTTGTCCAGTCATTGTAAAAAATGGCACACATGGCCGCCATACATACATGTATTAGATTATTTAGGATGATGCACACATGCATATGTAGTAGTAGAAAATGTTGCTGTGTGCTCTATTTTGATATCAAATTTCAATGGCCATGATGGATCCAGTTGGTGGTGGTAAATAACAAGAAATTTTTCTGCATCTCCAATAATAGAGCAATCCAACAAATAATATGTTCCAGCTGGGTTGATATATCTTACCAGTGACCAATAGTGTCAAATTCAATCAGGACAATTATATTGTTGTTTGATGTTGTTGATGGGTGTGAGTGATATTGTTTTCGTTTCCTGTTGTTC
>FMBT01000691.1:0-23088 GCA_900095095.1 Fragilariopsis cylindrus CCMP1102
ATCGTTTTCCTTCATAAAGATTTGAATCGGCAGCACCATCTATACCAGGACGTGGAATTTTAAAGGCTTTTTTGATAGTAGGCGCCTTGACAACTGCAGAAGCGGCAGTAGCAACAGCAACAATCGCCGTGGTACTTGCAGTAGTAGTGGGGGTGGAATCGTTGCTACCTTTCGTAGATTTTTTCGGTTTCTTCTGCTTCTTCGAACCACCCTCGGAAGTTGCTGCAGCAGGCTTACGATCGTCATCATCAGGAGTAGACCGTTTCTTCTCCGATGATATTGCTTCCGCCATTTTCATATTCATTTTTTCATCCTGTTCCTTACGTAATTGTTCTAAATCTGGTGGTGGTTTACTGCTCTTAGTTTTACGTGCCCAATTATTCCGATCCATCTTTATACAAATCAAATAATGAACGAGAAAGAATGATAAAAAGAAAAGGAAGGTAGTCAGTCAGCCCACAAGGAAGGTGATATGTGGGTGAGTGTGCGTATTTGCTTTGATGGGACGAGAACGAAAAAAGCACATAATAGATCCAAAGCAAAGCGATTGTTACTTACTACATGTGCAATAAATAATTCCTTATTATTATTGACTTCCTCTTCCTCATCATCATCATCGTCGTCATCATCATTACCACCATTCTTGATAGCATTCTTTTTATCGGATTTATTAGATGGTACCACTAAACTACTAACATTTGTTAATAAAATTTCATCCATGGATAATAAATCTAACCAAACTTGTTCCTTATTATTTGGATCAGTTAATCCAGCCCAAATTCGATAAGGAACACGCCAACATGGTAAATGATGCCACTATACAGTATAATATAGTATCAATATAATATCAATACATGCCATGTATAATCCCAGAAGAAGGGGGGGAGGGGGGGTAGTCAAAATAGGTATTCAATATATTAGTAAAAAATGAAATTCGAATTGTATTTCGAAATGAACAACAGCAACAGCAACAAATAACAGTAGAATACAAGATATTATAATAGAAACAGGAATGGAATTTTTCATACAACTTACACGCCCATATGATCCTGAAAATTCATTCAAACTACCAATACGTATTCCATCCTTTGGAATTAATGTTGTATCTTCATATTTTGTAATAGCTGCATCAGCATCAGCAACAACTGCTAGTACTGCCGTTTCTTTCTTTTTCTTCGTTTTAGGTGCAGTAGTCTTCTTCGTTGCCTTCTTCGCGGTGACAGTAGTAGTAGTAGTAGTAGCAGGTGTTGTTGTTGGTGGTAGATTCTTCAACGTTGCTGCTGTACTACTCCTACATGCAGCTCTTGTCATCGCTCTTGTTTGTCTACTGCCGCCGGTTGGGACGACGACGACGAGTGCGGTTGTCGTCGTAGGTGGTGAAGGTGATGGATCCTCCTTCGGCGGCGGTGGTTTAGGTGTAGGATTTTCTTTCTTTACTGCTCCAACGCCGCCTGCGCCGCCTGTACCTGTACCTGTACCTGTTGTTTGCATATTCTTATTCTTATTCTTGCTATTCTTCTTCTTCTTTTTAGTTGCATCACGATTGCATTTTTGACAACGTGATCGTCCTGATTTTGCTAATTCCACACGATATCCTGGTACAGTTTCTTGTGCTGCTTCATAATAATAGTCATAGGATGGAACATTAGTATCACCCTGTTTCGCAGCACGTTCTGCCTCTTTTCGAAAAAAATCATCTTGATCAAATGGTGTATTAGTATCATCACGACTACCACTGACATTACCATTTTCCTCTTTGATTAATTCTTCTTCATCTAAAAATGAAAAGTATAATTCATTATTAGTACGTTTTTCACGTAAAATTTCAAATGCGGAACGTGTTTTACGAAATTCATTTGGATCACCACCCTTATCTCTTTTATGTATTATTATTAATATTGTTATTATTCGAATTTCAAAAGGAACGGAATGAAAAGGGAGAGTGAGTGAGTGAGTGAGATCTGAATGTTCAGTCGATTTTCGATACACTGTGCCAATCAGAATTCTCATTATAAAAGGCTAGACTGTACTACTGTATTCATCAATACAAACTAAACAGAAACAAACAAAAACAAAAAAAACAGAAGAAGAACTAACTTAACTTACGGATGTTCTTTCAGAATTTTTCTAAAATAAATTTTCTTTAATGTACTGAATTCTTTTTCTATATCACCATCACAATCTAGAAATAATTCTATTGATTCCTCAGAGGGAATAATGATCCCTAATACATTTAAACAACCACGAATAGATGGACGGCGAGACATTGTTGTAGACGATTTCTATGATCTAATTATTATTGAAAAGACAACAAATACCGTATCGTAGTCAATTTGATTTGATGAAGTGTTGATAATGAATGTATTTTTATTATAGCTAGCGTTCAGCAAAACTCCGCCATATCGTGCGTAGTTAATGTCCGAGATAACGGAACTGGTCTTGTGTGGTCATACACAGCAGTACCAGCTAGTGCGTAAAACACAATGCAAAAGTCCTCTTTTGATTTCCTTTCTCAATCATTCGAAAAGTTCGAAGGAAGGAACATCTAAATCAATCATCGGCGTCGTTTACCAAGAGTGAATGAGAGAAAAATCTAAGCAAAGAACCGCGCCACACCAACAAAAACAAGAAGAACAGAAAATTCGCGACTAACTCAGTTCTTTTTGAATGCACGGCCCAACGAAGATGCCACACAGAAACTTTTAGTACAGTATGTTCCATCCTTTATTGCATTCTTTACAACATCAAACAGAAGAAATACTATCAGTATAATATATACAGTTGGCTTCATTTGGTATATTTATAAATTACTTCAAAAAGGTAGTATCACCATGGCATGGCATGGCATGTGCCCATATTATAGCACGCATGTACATCATACTACCGTAATATCAGATCATATAGTAGCATAGCAAGCTCACATGATCATACCAATATCAGCAGCATCAGATCATAATATACAAAGTAGCATAATATAATATAGTGCACGGTATGATATAGTGTAGGTCCTATCATGTTATAGCATAGCATAGCATAGCTGAGCGGCATGCCAAAATCAAACATCTAATTTGAGTAAATTATTACTATTAATGTATTCAACTGATTTTTGTTTGTTTCCACATGTGCTTCATGTCTGTCCTAGACAAAGGTTCAGAAAAAAGGAATTCACTGGTTGTATGCCAAAAACTGAATCATTTTCTCTAGTGTAGATCATTAGTAGTAGTCAAAATGTGTAACCATAATTTATTCTGTACCCTACTTCATTGTAGAATTATTATCTTTGCTTTCTGCTACAGTACTTTTATCTTCAAAATGGAAAATGTCGTCTGGCTTTTTAGGTTACATACGGGTGATCAATTTGTAGTATTATTCTTTTATCATTCAACGATGGCACAACGACGGCGTGGCAAAGTTAAATTCCCTTCAGGTCCCAACACTCCTGTGTATAGTCCAAGATATGGAACAAGACGTTCCTTCGAATTCGAATGACAAATCCGAGCTGTGACAATAAGTATGATGATGATCGTGAATCAAATGATGCAAGTGATACTACGGTAAGAAAAGGGAGGGCAAAATTTTGTAGCTAGTTACGTCCACTGTGTAAAGTGCTATATACTGTAATTAAATTCGATATGATTTGATTCAACCCAACTTACCTGTGATCGCCACACGATATCCTGTACGTGGACCGCCATGACCTGTACGGCTTTCTGTTCTTCTTCGTCTTGCACAATGGTGTATGGAAGATGCCATGTAAAGTATCCTTTTGAAGACCAGCTCGTTGTATATGAACTTGACCGTGTTTGTTGGACATGCTCTAGCTGCCAGGTATAATCTTCATTCGTTTACTGATAGTATTGCTATCGGTCGACGATGATGATTGTACATTTATTTTTGCTACTGACATTATATTGATTTTATCATTAGCCCGAGGAGTAAAGTTTAGGATTGGTTTCCAGAATACACATTCTTTGCCACTATCTTCTTGAATATTTTCATATAGTACAGTTGTTACAACCGGCTGCTTTGGTAACAACGTTGCATTCTTCCCCTTGAGATTCGGTATCGAATCTTGATGATAATGAAATCCCGAGCTTGAGAGGTTCAAACCAAAGATTAGCGTGTTAAATCCCGGCGCAGCAGGATTCTCGAGATGAATTACAGTATAGATTAAGTTATGAGCACAACAAATCCGATCTGTTAATGCTTGATGGGTTGCACCTAATACTAATTGCATATCCTCCACTTTTTGTCCAAGGACATATGACCCCCCATACACCTTTATGAATGATTCACCTTTTCGATTCAACCAAAAATGTTCTGTATGCATCAAGTCACTTATCGCCTCTAAAGTTTGATCCGCCCATACATTAGTAACACCATGTATAGCTCCATCTAATATATCACACGCACGTTGGACCTGTTGTCTGCTTTGCAATAGTACCGGTGGTCCAGATGGTAATACCGATGCTGGTTTAGATGAAACAGATGCGACGTGCTGCTTGTCATTCTTGATTTTCTTATTGCGACCAAGAGTAGTAGCATTGGTAGTAGAAGTAGCAGCAGAAGTTTTCGTCGCCGTTCCTGTTCCTATTAAATCATATGCACCATTTACATGCCATTGACGTGGAGGTAATAATCCGGCCGTTTCTTGCCACCATTTTGTATCATCGGCGGAACCAAGTCCTAACTTGGCTAAAATTTCATCGGTGGGTGGCCAACTATTACCTACTGTGACTGCTTTCTTTTCCTCAGAGGAAATGATCTTGGTGGTTGCCGTACTCGACGATGATGCATCATTGACATCCAACCAACCGTATTTAATTTTGAATATATATCTTTTGTATTCGTACGAGGAGGAGGAACTCGTTGGTGCTGGTGGAGCTGTCGTCGTCGCGGATGTTGTTGCTTTAGTCCTCTACGTGAGATAATGCTACTACTATTATTACTTTTACCGTTGTTATTTTTGTTACTATTATTTATTGGATTCCATGGTAATAATCGTGTAGTAAGATCTTGAATAGTGTAAGGAGATGAATACGATTGTAATAAATCACGTTGTGCAAATTGATTTTTCTCTACCAATTGCTGTACATTTATACGATTATCGTTAAAAGATTCACCGGTAGTCAGTTGAGAAAGCAAATAATTACGATGATGATAAGCTTCTTCTTGTTGCTGCGACATCGACGAGTCGCCTGAGTCTTCGGAGGAAGAGGAGGAAAGAACATCTGGTGCTGCCGTTGATGTTACGGACTTGGACATCGGATCGAATTGATTAATTTTAAGTGTAACACGTAAATGAATGGTTGTTTTCAATAAATGAATAACATGGATTTGAAGAAATTCAATAGAACCTTGATCCATAAGTGGTGCAAGAATAGTAGATTGAGGATTCGCTTGTACGTACCCAATCTTGACTCCTCTGCCCTGTTCTCGTTCTTGTTCTCGTTCTTGTCGTACTCGTGGTCCTTGTTCTTCGTGAACAACAACGGTATCATCATTGGTAGTAGCACTTACGACCATAACTGCTTGAATTGCATTCGGGTCGTGTTCATTGTTTGGTTCACGTACAAATATAATTTCTCTACGTTGACGTCCGCCTTTTGTCGTTGCACTTCCAGTGCTAGTGCTAGTAGTAGTAGTATTGCCTCCACTAGTACTGCTATCATTAGCACTACTATTTATTAATGATGACGATGATGCTGCTGATGATGATTGTGAAAAGTAGATATCGCGAATAATATCATTCCGATCGTTACAATCAATATAGTATTTAATACCATTGATTTTGATATTAATAGAAATAATACCATTACTAGTATCATCATTCTTGGCCGCATCGTGAGGTTCTTGTTCCCATTCTTGTTCAGTATTGCTACAAGTACTACTGCGATCGGTGGTACTGTTGTTGTTATTCTTGCTGTTGTTATTTGCCTGCTGCTTTACTCTGTAGTAAGAATCGGAAGAATAAATATTTTGTTTTTGTTTTTCTTCATCTTCGTCTTCGTCTTCATCTTTTTCTTCATTCACATTATTCAACATGAAAGAATTTGCAGATTGAAATCCACGTCCACCAGCACCAGTGTACTTGTAGTGACTCGTCATCGTCGCGCTGTTGCAATCATTATCACTTCCGCTCTCAGTGTCATTGACATTGCCATCGTCGCTACTACCGTTGCTGTGTGTACTCATAGACTTCTTACTTAATAGGACTGAAAGTGCTGAAGAAAAGCCGCCGCCGCCACCACAAGAAGAAGATAACAACGGTGGTTGTGGTGGTGGTGGTGGTGGTGGCGATACTTTGAGACGCTTATTATTACTATTACTTCTACTAGTATTGCCATTATTACTGTCGCGCATTTCGCTTTCTACCTCCTCGTTGTCGGTGAGCGATGACGACGATAACGACGTTTTGCGAGCACAAGTTTCTTTCGATTTCGATGTTGGAGTAGTAGTGATTACGGCCATCTTTGACCAAACTTTATCTTGTTTTGTTATTAATTGAAGTAGTCCAATACTTTTTATCTTAAAATTAAGATGGTTCCTAGATTGCCTGTGTCTCTTGAAGAATGCTTTTTTCGGTTTCCTCGCACGACCAATGACTTTTTATATATTTTTGTGAATTTAGAGGGGGATACAGTAAACTTACATCTCGGGAGAACTTTGAGCAACAAAATTAAAAAATCACATTTAGGGTCGTAATCGAACGAGTCGATTGATTCGAGTCGTTCACGTCGACACAATTGAGTGAGTCGTGGATATTTCACGACACTCAAAAACCAGTCCGGGGAGGAATTTCTACACGATGATGCTTTACTTCTTTTCGAATACACTCCGTCGTGTCTAGCATAGCACTACTCTCTCTCTCTTCTCTTCTCTTCTCTCTATTTATCTGGTAGCTTTTTAGAAACGGAAAGAAGAGAAAAACCAGAACGACCGATCGCTGATTTCTGTTGTCAAGACATACAACCTTTTATTCGAAGCAGAAGCAGAAGCAAATCGGAAACAATAATACGCTACTTATTTGCGTGGTGAGAATAATTTGAACACAAGTCACTTTCTTCTGATAACGATTTCGAAAAAGGAACAACACAAATACGTTATACTATCTATCTATTCTATTCTATTACTATTACTATTACTATTTCTATTAGTTCCATTCTTCCTGTCTCTCATTCAACCATGACGAAGATTCCTCTACCCCCATCTATCAATACTATGTCTACGTCGTCTCTTCTCGACGACAACCAACGTTGATGACGACGAAGAAACAACATTTGAATTCATCGAAACACCCAAAGCATCATCAACATCAATCGCCAACGATGATGAAGGAAAAAGTGCTACTGATTTTGTTGTTGAACAAGCACATCAACCCGAAGCGGTAACAACCAACAACGAATAATAACAATGCTCCTACCACTGCGACGATACTGGCGATACTGCTGTTACTATTCCTCCTCGTTTTGATAATGATGTGGGTCTTCTCCTCCACCTGTGATGAATCGCAATCGTGTATCTGGAACGAGTCGAAAGATAACTGCCGATGATGATGATGATGCGTTGTTGCCAACGACGTCGACGACACTTACTTATCTCCGTCTGCTACGTGGTACCACCAACAACACCATCATCGGCTTGCTGCTACTCTACTAATCGGGATACTATATCTCGTGTATTTCGTGCCTGTTCGATGTGATGATGATGATGATGTGTTGATGATGATGATGATGAGGTCGTCGTGCAGACCATTCGCCATGGATTATGTTTCCTTTCCCCAATTGGGTACCACTACCACCATCACATGATTGTCATCCTCGAGCTCAAGCTATTGATACCCATGCACGAGCTCATGCTCAGCAGTTGCAACAACTTCTACCGGAACAACAGCGTCAACAGGAACGGCAACAGCAACAGACCGAATTCGAGAAACGTATCATGTCGACAGTGAAATCGGAACTTCAAGCTGTTATTCAATCATTTACTTCCAATATGATACAACGGTTTAATGCTCAATTGTTAGCCACTGCTGCAGTAGAAAAAGCTGCAACTGAGGCGGCTGCTCTTTCTGCAGAGACTTCGACTGGTGGTTCAACTTCGACGTCTATGGGAAAGACGACATCGTCGTCCACGGATTCTACGAAAGAAGTCAAAGTGAACATCGTAGGAGAAGCCTCACAACCTACTACTACTACTACTTCTATGATCGACGACATGATCGAAAAGAAAACAGCATCGTTAGATAGTACTGGTAATGTAGATCATCAACGTCCTCGTCATGATCATCGTGATAACTGCACCGCTCATCAATCTGTAGAAGATAGTGCGACGACGACCACGGGACTGGAGGATAAGCAGCAGCAACAACAACATCAGCGCATGGGGAGATCTTGAATTCGCACTGTGGATTGTGGTTCTACTCTTTATTGTTTTCAATCTTTGCAAGTATTGTGGTGGTCGTCGTCGTCATAACGTTACGAACGACAACGATGCGAACAAGCGTCGTTTTGGAAAGAAACGCCAAAGGTTGTCCGAAGTTGATGATTTTGACGACCAGTTGTTCCTCGAATCATTGCTGCGTTCGACACCATCGCCGCGTCATGCCACTTCTACTACACCACGTGATAGTGGTGTTACGATTGATTTAACAAAAAATACGATTCGTGAAATTCCTCGTGGAGGATACCGTGTAATCAATGCCAATAGGAGCTCCAACTTTCCCCACTCCTCGACGAACAGCACGACTCCTCCTCCGGTCATCTCGAAAGAGCAGGCACGAGCTAACGCAATGATCTTTGCAAAAAGAGATAAGCAACGTCTTGAGGAAGCCCGTGGTACAATCCACACCGGGCGCAACAACAGTCGTGATAATGTGTACACTACTAGGACCATTTCTCCCTCCTCGACAAACAACACGACTCCTGTGGTCTCGAAACAGCAGGCACGCGAAAATGCAAAGATCTATGCAAAAAGAGACCAGCAACGCATTCAGGAAGCCCGCGGTACCAGTAACAACCGCGGTCGTGATACTACCGGCATCAGCACTGGGACCATCCCTTCTTCCTCGATGAGCAGCAAGATCTTAAAACGTGAGCAGGCCAGAGCTAATGCTTTGAAATTTGCCAAACGGGATAAGAAGAGACTTGATGATGCCAAAAATAATTACAATATACCATACTCGTGAAGAATAAAAAGATTGGTCGCTATCTCGAAATCGAGTAGCATAAAAAGTAAAAACGAAACGTTTCCCTCTGGCTACGATAGGTAGCTTATTGAGATGAGAGAAACCAAGGCATCATGACAGTAATATTACATTGTTCATTCGAGCAGACTAAGATGCATTTATATATTAATAATTTTAGAGATCAAATGAAAGATACCGTGACTACTAGTGCAAGGGCAATGTCGAAAGTGAAAATACGCTAATATAGTTTAACGGTAAAAAGAAATTCATATAATTTCTATTCATTTTCCTTACTACTACTACTGAATAGATAACGTTTTTGTGCTTAATGACATTACTCATCATATATGCACATTGCACAAGGAAACTTTAGAAGCCAACGATATAGATAGTCAAATATGATATCACAAAACACAAAGAATTCATTCAAAATAGGCATCCGTTATAGTTAAATTCGAAATCTATCATCTATTCGTATAATCCAATTATATCCGGTAAGTAATGCTAGTAGTAGTGCTGACTGCTTGAATGCTGCGACTGGTCGTGTATCGTTTAGAGGGGTTAGAAATCTCTGTAAATTTTTTCCTTCTCTTTGTACTTGGCATGTTGATGATTATCCTTATAGAAAAGGCTTTTGTTTTCGGTACCACATATTAGCGAAAGACATTAGACCATTGATTGAATTGAAAGATAAGTGACGCGACATGATTGATTCAATTCATTCGTAATCATCGTTCATCAAACTGATTTATTATTTAATTTGGCTGAAATGGTTCCATAATATCAGTTCCCAGTTTTTCAAGGAGAGCCATTATACCGCGTATCTTTGTTTTATCAAACATTATGTGTCCGACATTTATAAGTGCTGGGCGGTTCTGATAAAGATCCATAAGTTGCGTCACATCCATCATTGCCAGCTCTTCATAATCGGTACGAAGCATCGGCCCGATTTTTCCAAATATACAGTAGACTACTGGAGGATAACGTGCAGCGCCTGTTGTGACTTGAATGCTTCCTATTCCCCCATCAGATTCATTATCAACTTGAAAAAGTCCCCCAGACAATCTTGTTGAACTGTCCGTAATATATTTAAATTGATGCACTAGTGTCCCGCCCAACCAAATTTCTAGGTCTGGTAATATAATCAAGGGTAGAAAGGTATTGTTTTCCTCGAGATGAACACACCAATGATTATCGCCACTTCGTCCTCCGTTCTCCATGGACCCCTTATAATAAATTGGTAGACCATGCTGTCCCGTTACTTCGACTAATAACCTTTCATTGTCACTGTCCGTCAATTTAGATTTCAATTCTTTATTTTCTTGTACCATCCCTGCTACCGTACGATCTTTGAGAACAGCTGCCACGAACGGTGCTAAATCTGATGCGGACATGATGCCTATGCATATACGATGATGTAATCTGAATGGTTCCTAAAGTTTAATTGGATACGGTATTGATTTTGGTAAAAGTTGTGTTTTGTCTGTTCATCTCTGAATGCGCAATCTCACAAAAAAAAATTGGTAAAAACACGTACGATTTTTACTGGCTTTCTCGCATTAAATCTTAACATGGTGGTCCATGTGTTAAGTGATAGATATTGGCCAATGTTTACGCGCTTCGACGATGTTGGTGAGCGCGACAGAAATCTCTTTAAGATACCATAAGTGCTTCTCCGCACGCTACCAGAAATAACAAACTACACTGGGAAGGAATCATCGAGGATTAAATTATTCAAAGAACCAAATCCACACACAACAGCGAAGGACATAAAGTTGAGATCATCAAATATGCGGTAGAAAGAGATGAAACAAACCTAAGATATAGGCCAAAATACTACTACTAGTAAATGGGTCGCAAGGACACCAAAAAGAAGAATAAGAAGGAGGAGATAACAGCCTCGTCGTCCAGTGTCTTGGGTCAGAAAACGTTTATTTATTTATTTATTTATTTATTCATGCCATGATTTCTATTGGAGTTTCTTCCTTTGGATTTTCTTCCTTTGGATTCAGTTTCAACGACAGCTCCTTGAGTGCTTCCAATTGCTTTACCAAGCTTTCTTGCGCGTGTTCGCTGACAAGTTCTAAGGATTCCTTGTCAAAGGTTCCGTCGAAGCTTGATAGAAAAACTTCGGGTTTGTTCAAGACAAACAAGTCCAGGAACACGGCAACTTGCCGTACGTGATATTGGGAACGACCTCCCCCAAAGCCACCTCCGGCACTAATCAGGGATGCTGCTTTTCCTTTGAATCCTTCATTGCCGGGCAATCGGGATCCCCAATCTAGGGCATTCTTGAGGGCGGGGGTAAAACTGTAGTTATATTCTGGCGACGCAAAGACAAATGCATCTGCCGCTTTCATCTGTTCCAAAAGCTTGAGTGTGGCTTCATTCTTATCATCTTCCGTGTCTGGGTTAAAGAAGGGTACATCTTGCAAGCTGGCGATTTCAAAATCTATGCCAAGCTTTGGCGCTTGGGATTCCATGTACTCTAGTGCTGACATGTTGGTCGAGATTTTGCGGAGACTGCCAGAAATTCCTAGAACTTTGATGGGAAGAGTCATTTTCATTGAGGATTTCTCGGCTTTAGCGGTTATTGAAGGATTTGTTGAGGTTGGCGTGTATCTTGTTTTTTTTTAAAGTTGCTCACTTTTTATGAAACAAAGAATGAAGGATGGTTGTGATGATTGACGATATCTTTTAAAAAGATCGGCGACATATCGATTTCTTTTAAAAAGATCGGCGACATATCGGCGTAATTGCACAACGCCGAAAACGCGATTGAAATAACTCGCCGATCGAAAAACGCCTCGATCGAAAAACACCGATCGACACGAAAAACGGCTTTTGTCAAACGCCTTAATAAAATATGTCCGAAGGCACACATGGATTGTACTAGAACCTATATTCCTCATTTAGATTCTGAACGTGAGTTATTATGCCCAACATATCAAGCACAAATGGGTACATTTCGTAGTAAGACAGCAGAAGAAGCTGGTTATGATATCATTCTAATGAACGAACAAAAGCGGTCCGAAGAGGTGGAAAATAAAATGAATGACACTACAACTATAACTACACCAACAACTATAACTGATGGCTGGGATGATATCGAACCAATTAATATCGACTACAACAACTACAACGCTGAAGATGATTACGAACCATACCCTTTTGATAATAATATGATGGATAATCTTTCTCTAATGGATAGTGAAATTGATTGTTTCTTTATTTTCGTCATCACCGTCGTCATTCATGACATCATTTCTATTGGATGAAAGAATTCTTCTACCATAACAGATGAAAAATAGGATTCTTTATATCTTCCATTTCTATGGAATGTATCAATATCTTCAACAATCCAACGCAACCGAAGAAGTGATCGTGAAGTCTGTGCTGATTGTGATGTTACTGTTGGTATCTTGATTTCAATCATTCCTGGATCTTTCAAGGGAACCGTATAGTAAAAAGCATTACTAGTGTTATTATTACCAGCATTGTTGCTGTTGCTGGTCTTGTTGCTGTTGCTGTTGTAACTTTTTCCTGTACTACTTCCATTCTTGTTGATATCATTATCATCACCACCACCATTATCATTCATTGATGATATCAATACATTTGGTTTGTTGACCATGAAAATTATTCTTGATTTTCCATTCTGTATCCATATAAGTTTACCACCTTTTAAATAACCATCATACTCATCATCATCATTATCATTATCACTGCTTGAACTTGTGTTTGTTCTTGTGGCGTTATTATCTTTATCTTTACTTCTATTATCTTTATTTCTGCTATTACTAGAGGTTGGTGTTGCATCCATTATAATACGTTTTATAGCTTTTTTATTACTAGCTGTTGCATATCTTTGTATTTTTTCATTCCTCCATTTGGATTCCACATTATATTTTGTATGATATTTTAGTACAATCATCTCTTTGATATTCTGTTTCGAAAATGATGTTATATTGAATTTCAGTAGTAGTCCTACACTACTACTGCCACTATTATCGGTTGTTGATGTTGATGTTGACGTTGACGTTGACGTTGACGTTGACGAGATAGGTTTCTCACGACTGCGTCTGCGTACTGCAACAATTTCCATATCAGTAACACCATCATGATCCCATATAGTACGTTCCAAAAAGACTTTGTCATTATTTTTACCATCTTTATCTATGATATAGTATGGAATTGTTGTACGATGACGATGATTGTTTCGTGATATATCGCAACGATAGTTACTATTATTTTTATCACTATCAATGTCAGTGTCAGTGTCACCATCACCACCGTTGTCCCCGTCGATTGTAGTCGGTGTCGTTGTCGTTGTCGTATTTGTGATATGACTACTAGTGCTGCTGCTGCTGCTGCTGCTGCTCGTCTGCGTCTGCTGCTGCGTCCATATTTCTTGGAATGGATATATAATTCTATCTTTATCTATATCAATACATGTGGAACGATTGTAGGAATTAGAAAATAATTTCTGTGGTGATATTAGTAAACCTGCTGCTGCTGCTGCTCTGTTTCTGTTTCTATTTCCGTTCTATGGAATCTCTAAACTATTTAATTCCTGTATAATTTGTTTCTGATAATTAAATTTCCAACCATATTTATTGCATAACCAAAATAACATATTCGACAATAGGAATGTATTTTTGTAAATTCATATTTATTTATAAATTTTTGATAATAGTAATCATTATTCTTCTTTTATTATCATTGAATTTTGTATTATTGTTATTGTTATTGTTATCACTCGTACTACTGCTCTTGTCGTTATCACCATCATTATCCAGATCATTCGTATCAGTATTTGAATCATATTTGTACCAGTATTTGTAGTATTAAGTCTCCATGAATGATATTCATAATATAATGTACGATTATTTGCAACATTCCGTAAATGATTAACAAGTTTTGTTATATTAACTTGACTATTTTTATTTTTTTTGCGACATCGTTGTTGAAGTTTATTGTCATTATTATTATCATTTTGTGGATTGTCATCCTCATCGTCATTATCAATTATTAGATAATCTTTTATCAGTATAACAGAATGTGAGGATGGTAAATGATCTTGTATATTCGATGCACCCCAATAGATTGGTATGGTACCACTTTTTAATGTCTGCCATAGTTTTTCGGTGATATAATCATTTTCATTTTGATTTTCAAAGGCTAAATGAAATAAATATAATTTCATTATATCCTGCTTCGGAGAAGTAGACTTGACAGTATTGACAGTACCGGTAGTGAGAGTAGAATTTAATGGAAAGTCTGCATTATGTAAACATGTTGATAAGGAATCAATACGAAATGGACGTTTTTCATTTCTTATTGCAGTTGCATTATTAGTTGCAGTTGTTGTATAATCAATTAATTGTTTCACAATTTGTTCCCGTTGATTAATCGAACCACAATTTTTAGCTAAAAATGATGCACCTTTTATAATTGAAGGATCATCAAAATTCACTGGTGGGTATTTGGAGATAGATCGAAGACCATTGTCACTGTTTCCCCTACCCTTTGATAATGAGTAGTAGGTTAATGGTATCTCACTTTGAAATGATGTAGTGGCATAATAATGATGTTGTTCATGTGCATTCGGATCTATAGTAAGTTTTGAATAATATCCGGATCCTTCCATCGAAATTTCTTTTATGACATGTGGTAATGTTTCAAACGATACAAATTTGGTCGACATGGGATAAAAATCATTATAATATTGACATGGTATATTGCATGACTGAGATTGATGAGATTGAGAATGTTTATCATCTACACCAAATGTATGATAGGAATTATTAAAATAGGATAATCCACTTCTTCACCAAATCGTATTGTTATTGTTGGTATTCTTGGTTGTGTTTGTATTTGTGTGTCATCCTCATCAGTTGTTGTTACGTTTACGTTTATGGTATGAGTACGCCGTGGTTGTTGTGGAACTGGAACAGGTGGATCATATTCAAAGATTCTTGTTGATAAAAATAGACTAGTACTGATGGTCTTCCTATTACTTCCGTGTTCGTCATCACTAATAACATTATTTGTAGTCCTTGAACTTGTGCAATTTTTTTCAGGATTGATAAAAGCTGTCGTATTTGGTTTAAGTTTTACTCCACATACATATCGTATCCTATCCCATGAATTGTATACTTTTACTTCCTTTGTTATATTTGTTGTTGTTTGAGTACTAAACTCCGCAATAACCTGTTCGTCTTCTTCTTCGTCAACTTCTTCTCCTTCTTTAAATTTTTCTTTTTCTGTATAAACTTTTTCCAACGCAATATTAACGTTGTGGTTGCCATTGTCATTGTCACTGTCTTTGTCTTTGCCATTGTCTTTGTCTTTATTGGCATCAACATCAGCAGCGACGATGACAACTCCGGTAGTAGCATTAGTAGTAGTAGTAGTAGTAGTAGTAGTAGTAAAATTGACATTCTGTGTAGTAGTAGCAATACTTTGGAAGTAAATAATGAATGTAATACACCAAACAGATAAAATTATTATGGAGTAGCAGTAACCATAATATTTTCTCTTTTTCTTTCTCTTGTTATTATTGCTATTATTATTATTGTTCATCATTTATTATTGTTGTCGTTGTATTTTGTTGGTTGCCCCTCTCTTATTGTGTTGTACTGTATTACCGTACTATTGTCTCTTCTCGTCCAAATGTGTTTGTATTCGTACCTGTATTCATTTAATTTACTTGACGTGAAGAAGAAGGAATCAACTATTGAATCATCGAATCATTATTGTCATTGTCATTATTCTTTGTCATCAACTTTCGCTTAATATTTGTCGGACATGATTGATTCAAAAATAAAGATATTTTTTTAATTCCCAAGATCCAAATCCACCCGCGCGCACTTTTCCGATGTTGTGCAAGATGCAGGAGACGAACATTAAATTTATGTTTTTCGCGCTTACTCGAAAAACTCGGACAAGAACTTAAAATAATAACAATCAACTACTTTTAAAACCTTTCTCAAAAGGAAGAGAAAACGAACGATAGGAATCAAACAACATATCGGAGGGGAGCTAATTTTTCGAGCGTATTGAAATACGATCTTGTTATATATTTATTATTTATAGCGCTTATTTATTAATGTTTCTCAACATTATTTTCTTTACTATCTCTAAGTGGGTATCACATCTTTCTTATTATTACTGTTTGTTATATATTGGGTGTACGTATTCCATGTTGTCATTATTATATTTTAGCTAGCGATTTATTCTTAGTGGATAATTTGGTCGTTGATGTTGATATTGCTATTGATACTACTGTCGCTGTTGTTAGTATCAGATTCGTTTCGACTGTCGAAGTCGACCACTTCTACTATTTCTGCTACAACATCTACAACTTCAACTTCTTCACCATCTCTGCCATCTCCGCCACCACCACCTGCACCGGCTTTGCCTTTTAATGCGTCCATGATATTTCCCTCTAAAACATAATAGATTATCAATAGAAGTAAAGCCAATGCCGAAAAAATTGACAAGACTGGAATGGCTTCAGCTGTATTACCATACTTAACTGATAACCAACCCATTAAAGAAGGAGAAACAATACTTGATGAAGATTTGATTGTATTAATAATTGCGTATCCGCCTGCTGCCTTTCCGCCTTGACTTAAAAAGGATGCAGCAACTGTATCACCAATAATGTAGGCACCACCCACAAACATGTAGTAGAATGATACCTGGGCAAATACACCCCACATGTTACAATCGCCATCATTGTAGGATGATGATAATGTCGATCCTAATAAAATTGCTGAAATAAAAATTAGAACACTATGATAGAACCGATCCTTGAATATGTACATACTTTTACCAACACCAATCATCATCAACGCTGCTAAGAGTACGGGATTGCGTTCAATAGATCAGATTGAATGTTTGGATTCTTCTTTCCATCGTGTCCACCGGTAATAGTTTTAATAATTAAGGGAGAGAAATAAGTGAAGGCATAAACGGGTACGGCAATACAAAGTTGAAGACACCCAAATACCATGCCCGCCAATCGGTAAGAGCAGCTGCAAGATTTTGTGCTGGTTTTTTATCTTCAACTTCATTCCTGCTTGCATCGGCTGGCACAGTTTCAAGAACTTTCGCTGCAAATAAGCATTGCTTTTCTTCTTCGTCAAGTCGTGTTAATGATCCAATAGAATCAGTTAGAGAAAAGAATACAATTATTGCCACACAGAAACCAAATATACCCTCCACAATAAACATCCATCTCCAGCCTTCTAATCCACCTTGACCCTCCAACCCATACACCAATCCAGCTGCGAGTGGCCCAGCAACGACAGTCCCGGCGTACGCTGCCGACATGATCATCCCCAACTAAATGTGATTTCTTTGGCTTCAAGGAAAGAATCAATATGTAGGTATGTAGCGGGGAATGCACCAGCTTCTGCTGCACCAATAATTAGTCGTAGCGCAATGAAACTTTGTTTATTCTGGCATAATCCGGTCAAGGCAACAGCAATACTCCATACGATTAAAATTGCCGTCAAGAATCGTCTTGCTCCAACCAGTTTACTCAAATGCTGTGCGGGGATCTGTAGAACGTATAGGTAATACCAAAATACATTACAATTTGAGCATACCCTTCATCATCTAAACCTAACAGTTCTTTTATATCACTAGCAGCAAATGATATATTCCCACGATCAATATAATTTGTAAAGTGACTGTATTATGATTGAGGTAAGGTGACAAAAGAATGTGAGAGGAGAGGAGGTAAATAAATGATAATGAGGAACAATCTATGAACATAATTTTATATATGACCGTACTTACATTAGCATGTATACAGGAACAATACTCCACATAGTTTTCCTTATAGCATTCAAATGTGCTTCGGAACGCATACTTTGAACGCTTTTCTTTTGGATAATACGAGTACTACCAATCTCGACATCAACAACTTCCTCGTTTGTCATCTTGATTTATTTTTATTTAGTATTATTATTCAAGTTATAGTATCTGTGTTTTGCTATTCTTCTTGTTTGTTCTTCTTTATTCTTTTAGTTGTAATTTATTTTTATAAGAGAAAGCTATGTTTTTCTTTTTGTTCGATCGATGGTTATTTTTTATCGTTGACACCATTTTCGTTTGAACAGGTGAGAATGTCAATGCTAAATTAAAAGTAGAACTGCGGTATAGCTGCTTCGGCAGTGCTGCGCCTTCGTGAGAACGGTACTCGAGCCATGGGCTGAGCATTTCGGAAGGTTTTAAATTAGATATTTATATTATTATTTTTCATCGTTGACACCATTTTCGTTTGAACTGGTGAGAATGTCAATGCTAAATTAAAAGTAGAACTGCGGTATAGCTGCTTCGGCAGTGCTGCGCCTTCGTGAGAACGGTACTCGAGCCATGGGCTGAGCGTTTCGGAAGGTTTTAAATTAGATATTTATATTATTATTTTTTATCGTTGACACCATTTTCGTTTGAACAGGTGAGAATGTCAATGCTCTTTTAGAATTTGAACCACGACTACTCCCTGCCTTTACATTACGTGCAAGTGTGATTCATTCATGATCAAAACGCAATAAGAAAATATTTCTATTGACTCAATTCTTAACCTGACTGATAGTGCTTGCAGAACATTAAAGAATCTATGTTTTTCGCGCGACTCGAAAAACCCGCGCAAAGAACTTGGATTTGTCCGAAAATTATGCGTGAATTTACTGGTAGGTGCTCTCCGTGCGTCATAGGGCAATGACGTACGCACGCACTTATCTACTTCAGAATTCTCATGCCTTCAGCCATCATCATCTCGGCACCTCAAAAACCTAAGAACTTGACTTGACTTCCAATTATTTGTTTTCGACGTGCGTGTGGAGGGATGTAAGCACAGACCACGTAATCAACAAAAAAATTCAACCGATCGATAAAAGCACGGTACAAGGTGCGGAAAATGTAGGCATCAACAACAACATGTCAACGACAAGATCAAATAGGTTCTTTTGAAGTCATCCATCCAATCCTTTTTTCCTTTCTTCCTTTCCATCATGTGTTGACATAATTCAATAATTTTCTATTTTACAAACCAAAAAAACATATCAAAATATGAAATTCACACTTGCTGTCGTTGCTCTTTGCTTTTCTGGTGTTGCCGCCTTTGCTCCTGCTCCTGCAGGACGTGCCACCACTGTTGTTTTCAACGAAGGACCTGAAATGTAAGTTTGAGATTTTGATCTTATTGACGTCGTGTCATGTCATGTCATGCCGTATCGTTTGTCGCCGTCAAGTTATTGCAGACAATCATGATATGTTCTATTGACAATACTATATGCACACGATGTTGTTGTTGTTGTTGTCAATTCTTCCACGTTTTTTTTCTTTCTTCTTCTCACGACAACTTTTTTTAATTACTCTTCTTCTCTACTTTTTTTGGTCATCGAACGTAAATAAATAATCAATCAATCAATCAAATCAACAGTGGTGCTGGAGGTATGGCTGATACACGAAACCCTGATGCCGCTGACAATGAAGATCCTCGTAAATCAATCTCTGAGGCTCCTTCATTTGAAGAATACTTAAAGCAACGTGATGCCGAAGCCGGAAACTAAATTAAAACAAGAAGAATCAAAATCCATTCCATTGATGAATGAATGAAGGCATCATCATCATCATATCACAACATTACGTTGTGATATGATGTGATGTCTTTATAAATAAATCTTTTGTTCGTTCATCATCGTCGTCTGTCCGTAATTGGACGATCAATGATTCAATGAATGAATAGAATACTTCCATGGAATAGAAACTTTTTATTTTATTTTATTACACACACTAAAATCACAATTCATTAAATTTTAATAGAACATATCATTCAAACTTTGCTGCTACTACTACTACTGAACACGATTCGTTCATTCGCCGTGTTGGATTATTCTAGCCACAGTAGATTTTTATTCATGTTCAGTATTGGGTCATAAAAAGCGATCTACGCCATCTCTGCCTAGTTACATCCCACCACCAGATAAAAGAAATTGCTTTCATGACACGAATATTAGATCGTCTTCATTCTTAACTCTCGTTTTACTACATTTGTCATGCAGGGTTCTTCTAATCGCTGGAATAGTTCTAGCTATGATGTGTTTACAGTTTACAAGTAGTGTTTGTTTTCTGTAAAGAGCATTTGCCATTGTCAAGACAAGTCAAGTCCTCAACATGATTGCAACTTTGTCATGGAATGTGTCTCTGTAAGGATGATTTCATTCTAGGAAGTTTTGTAATGGTAGGCGGCTGGCATATTTTCTGGACCAACCATAATTGTCGGACTCGTCAACAGTGCTGGATGATAGTTTGTTCTTCTGCTCCTTCTATATCAATCTGTCATATCGTATTATCATTCTGAATGGACTTGATGGTTTACAAGACTATTTGATATAATTGAAAGCTAAAATGTACTTTCTATTCAACTCAACTAGCTAGATACTCTGTTGATTAGTTTTGAGATATTTAATAGCTATATTTCTTTATTAAATCACTTAAAAAGGCAGCAGCATGCATCATCCATCATTCATTTCTTTTCCCTTCCTTTCTTCTCTTCAACACGAATCACAAGTTTTTGTACAGACCTCAGATGCTTGACCATAAATTGGTATTCCACCCTTGAATTGGATTGTATTAGAACAAATTTTGGCTTTATCTTCCTGGGATTGTTTCTTTAACCATTTACATTTCTTTGTTACTTCTTTCTTTCCTTTATTTTTGGTTTTTAGTAGAAATTCATTCTTATTAAATTCTTTCACACAATATTGATTACATACTTCAGAACAAGCGACAGATGCTGGTGCTAATCTTGTACCTTTCTTGGAACGGATTTGAAATCTTTTTGATGTACATACTTGTTTCTGTCGCTTAATTGATAACTTACTGATAGAGCTACATTTCTTAACATTGCCATTTTTCTTATTAAGAAATACTGGTGGTACGGTAATGATTGTTGGACTCGATGACGGTTCGGTTTCTGTTGGAATATTGGTTGGTGAAGTTGTTGGGCTATTTATTGTACAACCACCATTACCATTGTTAATTGTATTGATCAAATTGGTGTTAGCATCAATAATAGATTGTGGAATTAATGATGTTATGACACCTCCTGCAATAAACAAAACTTCATCCGTTAAGCATGTGATACCAGCATCAGTATGTAGTGAATCCAATGTTGTTAATAATTTTAAATTTGGATTAGAACTTAATTCAGTAGTATTGGGAACATGTTCATAAAATACAATTTCATCATTAATTGAATGACAAAACTCAATAGGATAATCAACATTTAATATTGTTTCTAATAAATCATTTTGTTTAATTGCCTCACAGAATTTATCCGTTTTACCATCAATGTTAAATTTATAATTTGGATTGCAAAAATCTTTTTCTTTCTCAGCAGCAGCTTTACGAAATAATGTGAGTATATCATCGTTCCATATATTACTAAAACCATCACCATCATCTAATTTCTTAAGTATGAATTCATTTGTTTGTTTCTCTGTTTTTTCTGTATCACTTAACCATTCCAAAGCATCTGAACGAAAACTCGATACAAGTAAATCTTGATCTGTATTGAAATTTGCTAATTCCGTGTTGGTTGAGGAATATGCTGCACCCAACAACAAAGGAAAAAATTCACGACCCTTATTTTCATTTATAAATGTTGATTCGTCATCACCAAGGAATATTTGATAAAATTGTTCAGTTGACAATTTATATGGACCACCACCAGCAAGTACTCGTAATGGTTTGATACCAAGTATCTCGTTTAAACCTTCAGCAAGAGCTATTGATGCGTATCCACCTTCACTATAACCAGAATAAAATGCCACGTCAGCAATATCTGTATTACAATCTGTTTCCTGTGCAAGTTGATACTTTGCTTTCAAATAGATTGGTAATGTTGCTGTTACGTACGAATTACGAACAAGGTATCCATATCGTTGTGATTCACTACTACCATATCCCAAAAAATCAGGTGCAAATCCAATATAACCTAGTGTCATTGATGCAACTAGGTCAAATATAACATCAACACTTTCCAAAACATTTCCAGGTGAACCACTTGGTACTTTATTTATTTCATATGTAGTTGGACGGGAATGTATATATGAAGGTGATACACCAGATTTGATTATGGATATACCGCTATTACTGTCTGATACTAACGGGTACGTAACTAAGCCGGATTGGATGTCATTAGCACCATAGGCATCTTCACCACAATATTTATTAAAACTATCAGGATTATCAATAATATATTGATTGTCGTTTTCACGTATTTCCTTGCAGGAGGCACATACTTTACGTATCTCAACACCAAAATTCTTTTTATTTGCAAATAGGAATTTTACACCAAAAATTGCAATAGGAGTTAGACCTAATCCTGCACCAATCATATCAATGATATTCTCAAATTCTACACTGATTGCATCCTGGCTAATAGTGACTAATGTTGTATCACATGGTGTTACGTCTATTAATTTTCGTCTACGATTGTTATCACTCATATTGTATAGAAATCGTAAAAGTGTTGTTCCTTCTTTTTCTTTTTCTTCTTCTATCTCTTTTTCTTCTTCTATCTCTTTTTCTTCTTCACGTGCAACGATACAACACAATTGTTAGTATTAACTTTCTTCATTTTATGGTACACAGTAAAAAAAAATCGTTCGCTTTTCTCTGTCTTTGGCTCTTTGTCTGTGTCTGTTGTTGTGTTTTTGTAATCTCCTATTTCTCGACCTACCGGTATCGGAAAATATTTAAGATAAGAAGATCAGCTGTCTAATAGATATTGAAGTATATTTAGCCGACGGGCACGCACAATTGGTATTTTTAAGCCTCAAATGAATTCTCGGTATAGAACCTAAATAATGCCCAAA
>FMBT01000692.1:0-22975 GCA_900095095.1 Fragilariopsis cylindrus CCMP1102
GAATGCAAAAGTAGAATCGTTCTGGCAACCCACGAATTATAGTTGGGGAATCGGTCGGACTCGGATCTACAACTTTCCTTACACACGCCTGGCACGAATCTTCAACTTTCACTTCGGTACTGGTCAGTCTTCTTACATCGTTTATTCTTCTTCAAGGCCACCCAGTCACAATCGTTATCGGCCTTTCCATCGAATGCAAAAGTAGAATCATTCTGGCATTCATTTCCAACATAATGAATTCTGTAGGAGAATCGGTCGGACTCGAGGTCTTACAACTTTCCTTACACACGCCTGGACATGAATCTTTAACTTTCTTTTTCGTTACTGGGTCCTTCTTCTTACATCGTTTATTCTTCTCAAGGCCACCCAGTCACAATCATTAGCGGTATCTCCTTCGAATGCAAAAGTAGAATCGTTCTGGCATTCCCGTCCCAACATTAATGAATTCTGAAGGAGATTCTGATGGAGAGTTGGTCGGGACACTTATCACAAGCTTTTTGACATACGTCTTTAACTTTCTTACTGGAATTGAGTTTTCCGTTACACCTTCCTTTATTTGCCCCATTGGCTACATGTCCTTTTCGAGTCATCATCCTTGATTTTGAATTTTCCACCCTTCTTGTTTTCGCATGCGTCAGAGGAGATGACGACGGTAGCAAGAATGGCGAAGTTGAGTATAATTGGCTGAATTTCATCTTGTTTGTTGTTTGAGCTAGTTTTACTTCAAATCGGAAAGTGCTTTGAAGTCGAGAGTAGATGTTATTGTGAGAATTGATGGACATAGATCAAAACGGTTCGTTTCTTTGCTTTTACGATAATTGCCGAATTTGCGATTTTGATCTGCAGATTTGCCGATCCCTCGTGGGATCTCATCGTATTGATTGGGTACGATCTTGAAAGTCATTTTAGACCCTCTGTTTTATATCTGCCTGGTTCAAGTATAGCATCTAAGTAGCCGAAATTATCTATGGCAATAATAATTTTCCCAAGACAAGATTGATAATGGCGATAGTAATTTGTGAATGCGAACTGCCAACGCATCCGTTTCAAAATGGCTCGATCATTCTTGCGAACTTCCGAACCTTCTACGAACTTCGAATCCTCTGTTTTATACATGCCTAGTTGAAGTATAACATCTAAATAGCTGAAATGATTTATAGAAATCATAATTTCCCCAAGACAAGATGTGTAATTGGCGATAGTAATTCGTACTGTAAATGCGAACCGCCAATGCATCCGTTTCAAATGGGTTGATCACTCCGCGAACTTCCGAAACTACATTCAACAGAAGAATAATTCCGTGAATTTCGAAACCCTCAGTTTTATAACTGCGTAGTTGAAGTATAACATCTAAATAGCCGAAATGATTTATAGCATTGATAATTTTCGCATGACAAGATCGATAAAGGGCGATAGTACATTCGTACTGTAAATGCGAAGCGCTAATGCATCCGTTTCAAAATGGCACGATCATATCCGCGAAATGTCCGAAAACTACCGCGAACTTCGAAACTACTGTAAATTGTATGGGAGATAAAAAGAAAAAAATAGATATTATTCGGAAGCGACTTGTCCTTGAAATCCATTGGGCGTCTTATTATGTCCATGTGCCGTTGATTTTATCATCCCTGCTCCTTCAAATGAGATTTGTACGTCAACAGTTCTCTATGACTCACTCAATCCCGGATTTCCCATACTAGCGCTGCGAAGCGAGATGTACACGCGACGTACACGAGACGTACACGGGACGTACCAACGCCCGCCACAATACAGGAAACTTATGGTAACAAATAATAATCAAATGAAATCTGCCGCCCAACAGAGACAAGGATTTGATTCGAATTTCAACCATGTTTACGGTACATGAATACACAATTAGCTAGCTAAATAAGATAGGATTAATTAATGGTTGATCACCACATGGCATACATTCAACTGTACAAATATGAATATAATAATCTCTCATAATTAATGAGGGAGACACAGGACTAGGTGAAGCGTGTTTGATGGTATATAATTTTTTTTTTTTTTGCGATTCAATCTACTACGGTAGCTAGTTACTGTATATTGACTTTTCTATTTTATACGTTATGTTGTAACATTTCCTTCTATACTATATATAGTATAGTTTAGTATAAGTATTATTTTATGTACCACTAATGCTATTGTATTCACGAATAATACAGTAATTAAATTGTTGTTGCTGGCCATTCCATCATTGTTATTGCTTGATCCCAAAACATATGTTCTAATTTACAAGCCATCATAAAATGATCTTCAATCTGTTTAATTCTTCGTTCATTTTTTTGTCATTGTTGTCGTCGTTGACGTCTGGTGCTGTTGTTGTTGTATCATTTTGTGTTTGCTTTGTTGTTTGTATACGTTGTAGTTCATCATTCATAATTGAATGTAATTATTAACATCATTTTCAAATTCATCACCTGCATACGTATCAATCCAATCATTATAATGTTTTGGTCGTAGTAATTGATTACTACTATCATTATTGTTAGTTTTGTCTAATTCATCACTAATTTTAACATACAATTACCAACATGCATATATACCCAAAAGCATGGTAGCAAAGCAGCTAATCCTTCACCATAGGTTGTATCGGATCCATCAATTATACGTCTCATATAGGATGTATATAATAATGTATTCGGCATCTGTTCTTGTTCTTGTTGTTCTCCATTTGTATTCCATTGTTTAATGTATGATTGATGCAATGCAATTTCAACTTCTTCGGCACCATCCGCTAATCACATAAAAGTTTTTTATCTTTGGTTGTAGAAGCTTTTTTAAGTGACAATTGACGTAAACAATATATAAAATCTTTTAAATATAATACATCTTGTTGAACATAATAACGAAAATTATTTTCTTCAAGTGTACCATCTACCATTGATACTAAAAATGGATGTTTTTCTGTTTCCTTGATTATAATAGGATATGCTTTATCCCATAATGATTGACATGTAGTTGAAGTTATAGTAGCTGTTGTTTGAGTTGGTGGTTTTGCTTGTCGTCATCCTTCCTTTTACGTACGCCGTAGTGTCGGGATATTGTATATATATTAAATGTACAAGTTTGTCTTATTACTGCTCAATAATATTCTACCGTATGTAGGAAACTGTAACAAAAGTGCGGACTTTACAGTAATTTAGTTTAGATTCCTTAGTCTTGGTTGAGGCTTGTCTGGTTGACTCGTTGACTCTGGACTTGTAATGTATGTATCATGTGATGCATGTGTCTAGTCCGATGCTTGGCATTTGCGTTTTGATGTGAGTATGAAGATGATAGAGATTCATGCATGTACAGTACGGCCTATGTGATTGGATCCTTCTACTCAATTCATTCATTCGATTGACTTTTATTCATTCATTCCCTCGAAGATTCGTCGCACACGTGGTGGTTCAATGGTTGTTAAGGTTAAAATATCCATTCTCTTTACCGCGTGCTATGATCGTGGTGGAAAGCTTACTAACGTTTTGAAATAAGTTTGACCTGAGTCGACTGAGTCGAATAAACCATTTGAAACATGGCTCATAAAACCAAACTTATTTCATTATAAATCAAATACTACTGCTAAACACAGTGGCTTTAAGCAAGAAACTAGTGGTTCGAAACCATTCCTTTGGACAAGAGAAGAATGGGTTAAAAATGTGGAAATGGCCACTTGTCTATGTCTATTTGTTGTGATCGGAATAGTACAGTAGTACATGCAATGGTAGCACCATATTTTTTGTTAGTTCTCTGTTTTTTTTAAATTCATTTACATCTGATTTTTAATGGGTTGGGTTGGGTTGGGTTGGGTTGGGTTGGGTTGTTATTATTATTTACTTAAAACTTTCAGCATCAGGACGTGTAGGATTCACTACTACTAGCTAGTTACTAGTACTAGTTACTAGTTACTAGGGTAATGCAGGTAATGGTATACCATCATGTAAATAGGATTCATCATCACTTGTTATCCATCGTATTAAACAATTTCTGGAGGATTCAATAATTTTTATGATTGCCCATTCATATTCCATTAATTCTTTCACTGTATTTAGTGATACACGATGTCCAACACTATGTTGTATTGGTGCAAACCAAAAATGAAACTCACCAAATATAAATTGAAATTGACATAATATATTTGAATGTATTAAATCTGGTAATACAATATATTCGGAACCTTCTATATCCATTTTCATACCTAATATTGGTGGTTTTACTGTTATTGTATTATTGGTTCCTGTATTATTATTCATTGTAGTCTCCTGCATTGATATTAAGGATGGTGGTACTTTGGTATTGTGCGTTCTAATATATGATATTGTATCCATTCACTTAATCGTATTGCTGGTACGATTTCTTTTGAATGATATTTTGTATTTATGGTATAATTATTGTCAAACAATTCAGATTCATTCCGTTTTTGATAATCATGTACATTTGAAAATCCCCATTCATTATTTTGATTGTCTTCATATCCTTGATGATAAAATGTCATAGTACCATTTATATCTGATGCAGCAGCTTTAATGACATGATAGTTCCATCCAAATTTTGAATAGGCGTCTGATATAATATCTAATCTGTTCCAATGTTGTGGATTAGCTTCAATTACAAAAACACAATAATCTAAATTGTTACGTTCTATACCGTATTCATCACGAAATAATTGTACTGATGAAAACGAGTCAGGATATTTTTCTGGTTCAAATAAAAAACGTCCATGTACACCAACATTTCCACCTACATCAATCAATATATTATAACACCCATCACCTAATCGTGGTTCTTCACGTCTATTAGATGACGACGACACTCCTACTACATCAGCAACCTTATTCCTTGATGTTATAACTGCGGTATGATCAGTAGCATCAAAATTATCTTTCGTAATAATAAATATATATAATAATAAAGAGACTGTAAACAATGCATGGATTTTTGATTGTGTAAAATTCTTTATTATACACAATACCAACGTCTTATATGACTTCGATGACTTCGACGATGATAATGGTCGTAGTCGACGGCTATCAATATTATCTGGACCCTTCTTCATCATCATAATGAATAAATATCTAATGAATAAAATAAAGATAATTTCTTATTTGGAATTTACGTTTATGGCTTATTGTGATTCTCTTCTATCTGCGTCTTATTGTGGGTGTTGGCATGTTCTTGTTCCCGCGTTTTCCTTGCTTGCTTGTCTGTTTAATGTGGGTTGTCCTTATTATTGTGTTGTTATTCGATTGATTCCATTTGGTTCTCTTTTTGGTGTTGCTGCATGTTGCAACAGTATAATATTACCTTTTCCTCTGTGATTTGTGTTGTGTTGAATTTTCAAACATACCGTATTCTTGTGTCTCATTTCTCATTTCACAAGCTTGTTGGGTAATTTCTAAATGACCGAACAGAGTTTTACCAGTACGTCTTGCCTCGCCAGTGTTTTTACCATGCCATTCGTTTTTTTTCATGTGTGAATGAATGTACTGTAAATTGAATTCATTTCGTTTTTCTTTTCCGAAAAAGTGACATAACCCAACATCACAATCAGATTAGCACTACTGTACTGTATTCACCATGGCAAGTAGAAGGAATAACGATAGAAAAAACAATAATAACAGTCATGGATATCACGGTAATAATAACAACAACAATTATGACAGTCGTCTCAGTCTAAACTTAAATAACGCCGACACATCGTCGTCGTCATCTCAAAATTATAATAAGAATAAAAAATTCATAGGTGGTGCTGAACGTGCACGTCAAGAAGCAAGAAAAAGACAATGGGAACCAAAGAATAATTCACACCAGGAGTATCAACACGAAGGTCATTATAATAAGTCTCATCATCATCATCATAATAAGAAAAATAAGAAGCAACAAAACAGTGTTCACGACAATCATGATGATAGAGTCATGAACAACATTCTCTCGAATAGAAAATTACGTCCAAGTGAACGTTTTTATGCTGCACTACTACAACCATCGAACTACTATTCTTCGGCGGGAAACAACAATAGAAAAGTGATTCTTCAACGGATTTGTCTAGGATTAGGTTTAGGATTACCACCCAGTGGATATAACACCGGTGGTGTTATACCTCATACTGATAATATTCGTACATTCTTTACATCTAGAGCAATACTTGTTATGGAAGAATCACGTTATACATTAACAGAAGCGTTAACAAAAATGAATACAGATAGGAGGAAGAACACTTCTTCTTCGTCTAGTAGTACTGGTACTGGTACTGGTACTGGTTGGATGAATGTGAAACTTATTGATATATGTGAACAAAAACGTACCAACTTTTTTGTACTTGAATTTGAAAATACTACTACTTCAATAAAACGATTATTTACAACAAAGGAATTATCAAATCAACGACCAGGATGTTGTTATGAAATTGAAATAATTGATAAGATTAATAGAACTGATAATCATAATAAGACTGAATCTTCATCTTCATCAACATCGTCGTCAAGCAGTAGTATTATAAAGTTATTAGGATCAGTTCTACCATCAGGGAAACGTGATGCATCTAAACTGGTATTAGTTGTATATGACAATGAAGGGATATATAAACTTCAACAAATGATAGGATTAGCAGCAACAGCAGCAGCAGCAGGAGCAGGAGCTCAATCACAATCACAATCACAGCAACAATCCGATTTAGAGGGTGCATCATCATCCTCATCCTCATCAATTCTACAGAGTATAAGTTTTCGATTACGATTCTGTACAACATTGATAAGTAATTGTCGTCAATTTGAGGCATGTGATTATGGTTGTAGTAAGAAACATAAAAGTGGTAGTAGTAATAGTTTATTAAATAAAATTATGGGACAAAAAGAATCAACACATATACGATTTAACTATAGTGACGATGATGATGATGATGATAATAATGAATCGGATAATGATAAAAGTGATGATGGTAAAAGTGATGATGACAAAAAGGATAAAAGTAACAACAAGGATGAGAACGAGGGTGATGATGATGATGATGATAGCGAAGAAGAAGAAGACGATGAGATTATCATTAGCCACATCGACGATGGCAATACTGGAAATGAGAACAGTGACCCTGATAATGAATATAGTAACATTGACGACGATAACAACTCGAATTCGGATTCGAATTTGTCGAAGTCATTATTACGCACAAAATCACAAGGATTAAAATTACAACTACAATCAAAGAAATTAAATCCAATACAAGAAAAGGCTGCTATTAATTTTATTAATTCAAAAGATGGTAGTTTAAAATTAATTCAAGGTCCACCGGTAAGTAAGACGACGAACTTTTTCGTCGTTGAGTTGTTTTCTGTACTGTACTGTACTGTACTGTACTGTACTAGCAAAATTAATTCAGTTTGTCTTTATAGTTCCACGTCGTGTGATATATATCACCAGAAACTGTCGTTCATCTTTTTTGGGAATGCAATTTTTTGTTTGTGGTTCTATTTGACTAACACGTTCCTCATCGTTCTACGGCCTTTGCTGAACTTTTTGTCGCTAGGGGACTGGTAAGACGACTTTGTTGTGTCTGTATTAGCAAAATTATTAATGAATAATAATAATGACAATGATGATGGTAGGCCTGCTAGTAGAAGAAGAATACTTGTTACTGCACCAACAAATAAAGCTGTTGGTGTTATAGCAAAACGATTTCTAGAATCATATCCTAATATATTAGATGGTAGTGGTGGTATTGATGGTGGCAGCGGCAATGGTATTCCTATTGTATTAATTGGTGTAGAAGATAAGTTATTGGAAAATAATGATAGTAACGGAAATAGTGAATTATCTTTTGTTGATTCACAATTGAAACGAATTTTTTGTTACACATGGGTATCATCCCTTGCAGATGATTATACTGATTTATTAAAATCTTTATCAACGAATAGTCAAAGTACTAATGGATCGAACAAAAATAATAATGATAATAACCGGGGTGTATGTGCATGGTTGCCAAAGGTATGTCCTCTTCCATCAATTAATAATACCAATAACAATGATTGCGGTAGTAGCGATAACACCATGATAAATGATTCAATACGAATAAAAGCATGGAGTTTACATACAAAACTCGTAAAGAATTTACCACAATTGTCGAAAAAATCAGGTTTAGTAAAATTGTCTCAAAAGTTATTACGTTATTTACTTGTAGTTGCAGACGAAGTCGAAGGCAATTGTGAAGATGACAAACAAGACCAAGAAAACGTATCCGAAGCTTGGTTTTGTTTACGTCAGCTAATAGCAATATTGAGGAATGATGATTCAACAAACAATGGTACGGGGTTGTCGTCTGGTGGGGATAGTAGAGATTCACCATCACTTGAAGTACTTGCTGTACCAGAATTATTATATTCTGCACAGATAGTATTCAGTACTTTAAGCACGTGTGGTACGTCCTTAATGAAACAAACGAAACGATTTGATGATTGGATTGTTGATGAGGCAGCTGCAACAACAGAACCAGAATTATTAATACCATTACACTTAAGACCACGTCGTTTATTAGCAGTTGGTGATCCAATGCAATTACCAGCAATGGTTTCTAGTCCATATGCAGTCAAATGTGGTCTGTCACGATCATTACATGAACGTCTTACTGAAGATTTAAATCATTCACAAACAATGCTTAATATACAATATAGAATGAAACCAGAAATATCGTTATTCCCATCAAAACAATTTTATAATGGTAAGGTAACAAATGGTAATAACGTCCAACAGGATGGATACGGATTAGGATTATCGTCATCGTCACCATTACGTACTAATAGTAATAATGGTGGTATTGGTGGACAACAACTATTAGAAGCGACACCACCTTGGTGCTTTTTCCAAGTGAACGGTAAAGAACGTCAATCATCTAGTGGTTCGTACTGTAACATCGATGAGGCTTCTGCTGTTATAGCATTTTTACGGATTATCCGAAAAAGATGGTACCATCAACAACAACAACAACAACAACTTCCAGGCACAACATCTTCTGCTGCTGCTTCTTCTTCTTCTTCTTCTGAATGGTGTACTTCCGAGAAGATAAGGATAATTACATTTTATAGTGCACAGGTTGCTACGTTAAAACAAATGTTACATAAAGAAGGTGGTATGTCAAATGTATTAGTTGCAACTGTTGATTCATCACAGGGATGTGAAGCTGATATTGTTATATTAAGTTTTGTGCGTACATCTAATAATGCAGGATTCTTAAAAGATAATCGTCGAATGAATGTTGCATTAACAAGAGCAAAATACAAATTAATTTGTCTTGGTAATATTCGTGGTTTTTATAATTGTCAATCATCATCAAAATCGTCTCCATGGGCGATAACACCAAAGGCAACGGCAAGAAATATGTCTACTGCAACTACTACTACTACTACCACCACTAATAATGGGGGTGGTGGTGGAACATTAAAGAAAATGATCGATGATGCAACTCAGAGGGGTTGTGTATCCTATGTACTTGAAGGGGGAACTTAAAACAATATATAAATACATATATATATCGAAATCGACTCGCTATATACGTAGATCTGTTATTGTATATATTTCACGGTATGGGCGACAATGGTAGTAGCAGGGGTATAGATTATTACCCCTGGGTAGTAGTAATTAATTATTTTGTTGCAGCCGCCACTTTTTCTTTCATTTTTCGGCTGGGGTAATCTTTGTCTCCTGTTTTGCATCGCCGGCGTTGTAAATTGTGGGTGTTGTCGTAGAGGTAAAAAGTTGCCGTGCAGAGCAGTTGGACACTTTCCAAAATTGAATCGACGCTCAACAAATTAAAAACGAAATCAGAGTCGTCCTCGTCACATTCATTAACGATGATGCATCGGCTTCATCTCCGAATCTTCCGCTCCTGCGAGTATACACAATAATATCCTTCTATCGAGGCTGAACTAGATCAAGAAATGGATGCACATCTAAAGGATTGGTGAACATAAAATAATGAGAGGATTGTTTTAATGATGTTGTAGATCTGCAAGCTAGTACCGTATTATTATCTGCGCTTGCTTTTAGCGCCTTAGTCAAAAAGCGTTAATTAACGTTATGTAGACTTAAATAAAAAAGAACGAAGGCAGGAAAATACAACAAAAGAAACAAAATATTTGCACAAAACAACTAATAATCAAAAAGGATACACAAAATACAAACAGCACAGAAAGAAGGAACTAAACGACGCCGAAAAAAACATTAATGAAGAAGATGGCGATCAGCAGCAACGAACACAGCACGCCACTGCTGCAGCTGCTGAAGCTGGTGCTATAAGTAACTCGTTTATAATGTAATGTGATACTTGTTTAGTGTACGTATACGTACGTGACTTTGAATTTTTCCTTGCGTCGTTCGTCCAATAAAAATGATGCATTTAATATCAACAGTCAAGTACAATTCAAAACCTGGAACCAACGCGTTGGCGAGCGGCTACATATTTTTGGGCAGTCTCACACTCATCTATATCCATACTAGCTGTTGGTGTATTAACTTCGCAAGATTTCCATCGTTCCATACCTCTATAATAATCATTAGCGTTTGTACTTTTTATATCAGTATATCCTTGTATCATCATGAGTAGTAGTAACAGTAACAGTAAAAGCGATGCCGCTACCGTAAGATTCAATGTAGGTGGGACGATCTACGAGGTATCTCGATCACTTCTTGAACAACATCCCAATACTATGTTAACACGAATGGTATCGAAAACCTGGCTCGGCGAAGAAGAGGATAACGAACGCAAGGATGAACCTTTATTCATTGACAGAAATGGAGTACGATTTGAATATGTTCTTGATTTTATGAGAGATGGACCAAAAGTATCTTTGCCGGTAACCGTAGCGAAGGAAGGGTTCCTCAAGGATTTGGATTACTTTGGTTTTGATAACGTAATTCCCAATGATATCTCTATGCGTTCATCGTATTCAGTATATATGGATACGGCAAAGAAAATGGACGAGCTCGAAACTAAGGGTGCGATGGAAAGTATTGGTTCCAAACTCGCTCACTACTTATTCTTGAGCTTCAAGACATCCAATAGTCTTGTCGTTGACATGAATGAAAGCAATGTAAAACAATTTTATCGTTCGGAGCATATACAGTACCAGGACAATACCGAATATACTAACCTACGTGATTACACTCGCATGCAAGTTGGAGGAAAAGAAAAAAATAAAGCTTGCTTAAACAAGCATTTGAACGAATATAATCTCAAGTTAGTAAAATTCGAGTACTATAGAAATATTTATCACCTTGGCATTGCAAATAAATCTTTTTAAGTGTCCCACTTACATCCACTCACCACTTGCCACCTTGCTATTTTGATGCACCGGTACGAGATGTAATTCAAGATATTTTTGGAATATTTCTCAAGGAATAACAGTAATACTCTCTCGTTATATCCATAGTCACTGTACAGCAGTATGATATTGGATTGGATTTACAGTATATGAATTAGTCAAAAAAAAAGTTGTAGAAGTAAACTATACAATGTATAAATGGGTGGTGATACTATAATGATGACGAAACACAATCCTCTACGTTTAGAAAGAAGTATGGATGGACGATGTAACCAATATAAAAATATGCTACACATAGTCTATTTCATCTATACTCAATTCTATATTGATTCGCGTAGCTTGCGTTGTGTATTTTCTTTTGTACGTTTAATAATCAGGAATGCGCTGTTATGTTATATAACGATACCACCACCAATATCGTAGTCATCGGGATCATCAACGATCTTTTGTTCAACATGATTATCGGCAGAAATTGCGATCATTGTATCCTCAAATCCAACATGTTTCTTTGAATTAGAAAAGGATGACGTAGTACTGGTATTATTGTTACTACTATTACTACTACCACGCCCACCACCAGCATCATCATTACTATTATTATTAGTCCCGTGTTTGTCCATTAGGAATGTTGCACGGGCTATTGCAGTTTCTTGACACTCTGATGACACGATAGTATCGTTATCATCATCGTCGACTGCAGCTAAAGCACTTAAATTTGCTTGACTACCTAACATACGTAACTTATTTGCACGTACTTCCTTTTCATTATTTTTCTCCCACAATGCAAGGAATGCTGAGTAAGAAATCCGACTAGTCCTACTATCATCTCCTCCATTTATCTGATGATCGTCCGTTTCACCAGCATCACCAATAATATCTTGAATTTCATGACGTGGAAAATCTTTACCTAATATCTCTGCTAAATTGTCAACAGAAATATAACCAGAATCATCCGTATCAAATCGATCAAAGGCTTCTGCTAATCTTTCTTCGCTGATTGCACCTTGTGCCTCAATGGTAGCGGCAAGAAATTCTGTATATCGGATCCGTCCTGATCCGTCCAAATCCTGTAGAAGGAAAAAGAAAAAAGACAGAGAGATAGAGGATTGAACGAATTCAAATGAAAGTATAGAGTCAAGTCGTCAGTATGGCAGCTCCTACCTACATCAGCAACATAGCAGCGGACTGCATTGTCGTAATTTTTATTCGAGCAATTAATAGAATCAAATCAAATGAACTGAATAGAACAGAACTTACGACAGCATCGAAAACTGATTTAGTATCTTCTGGTGGTAAACCAGATTCTTTCCATGCATCACGAAATTCTTCATATGATATACAACCATTATTATTATTAGATGCATATTTTTGAAATACCTTACGTAAAATACCAATTTCTTCACATGTTGATCGATGTGCAACAACCATTAATGCCATTTTCTTCAATTTTGTATATCCAGCATATCGTGTCATTGATTTACGTGCCGAACGAATTTCTTTTTCACGTGGACCACGTACCGTTGCAGCAAATCGTTTATTTAACCAAACACATGACGAGGCACGTTCCGCATCTAAACGTTCATCTGGATCAATCACTAATAGATCACGAACAAAATCTTTTGCTGGTTCACCAATTTTCCTCCATCGTCTACCACGAAAATCATATTTACCACCTAATATTTGTTCCACAATATGTTGTCGCTTCCGACCATAAAATGGCATCTGACTTGACAGTAACATATATGCAATAACACCCACAGACCATACATCAGCCTGTTTGGTATAACTACCCTTTAATACTTCTGGTGCCATTGTATATATTGTACCAACACCTTCTGTTAATGTTGCACTTCGACCATTTGCACCAACCGCATTACCATATATTTTCGATAAACCAAAATCAATTAATTTAATTTCAGCTTTTGGTGACTCATTGACAAATAATATATTTTCATATTTTAAATCACGATGTGCAACATTATTGGAATGTAAATAGGACACAGCACTTAATACACTTGATATGATCCGTGCTGCTTCTTCTTCTGTATATGGATCACGTGAATATAAATCACCACCCGAACATACTTCCATGATAATAAAAATTTGATTTTTGTATTGATATGTTTCAATTGGTCGTACAATATGTGGATGATCTAATTTCTTTAATATAGCAATTTCATTCTTCAATTCTTGTACAAATGAATCATCAGTAACACGACTTAAATGTATTGATTTCATTGCATATTCATGATCTGATACGCTGGAGGTTGTTCGTTTACTACCATCATCATCACTATTATTACTATTATCGTCGTCGTACAGATTATCAAGAGTATCATCATCATCGTCGTCAGGTTCCTCTAGAATCGTAGGTGTATTTAATATACTTGAATTACTTTTACTAGATCCATACTGTGATTGACGGTCAGACGTAGTAGTAGAAGAAATAGCAGAAACAACACCCGATGATATAATGCCTGAAGATGATGTCCATGTATCAATAGTAGAAAGTAATATCTCTTTAAGACTATTATTATTTCCAGTATCATTACCACCACCACCACGACCGCGTCGACCTTTATTATTTGATTTCGGTGTTGATAATGGTGCTGTCGTATCTGTTATAATAGAAACAGGACGTAAATCCTTATCACCAATACAAAATTTAAATATACCCCCAATACCAAATGGTAATTTAAAACAGTCTTGTTTCCGTTTGTGATTTTGGATTGTATCACGAACTTTTTACGTGCCGAGCCACCCACTGCAGCATGTCGTTTTTGTACCAGTGCTACACTTCCCATGGATCCTGTACCTAATGTAGTTTTAGTTACTTCATAATAAAATAATGGATCACGATCATTTTGTTTTTCTTGCATTAAATTTGTTCTAAATTCAGGTGATAATAATATTAATTCACTTTTTGATCGTTTCATTTTACTTGTGATGATGATTTAATAATAAGTGGTGCGGATCCTCCTCCTTCTCCTCGAAGACTACCACCACCGACCCCCACCAACAACAAGAGTAGCAGTAGCAGTAGAAGCTGTACTGTTGTTAATATTGATATTAAATACTTCGGATAATGATGATTCGTTATTATCATTATCAATATCATTAGTATTCGCCCGCCAGCGTTAATAGATTCGGTGTTGACATTGCTACCTTCCTTGTTTGCTTTTTGTTGAAGATACTAACTACTACCCTCTGCTGCCGTCCAACTCCTTTCGTACTTTGCGTGGTAAACTTGGACTGTACTCCTTTCTGATACTGATAGAGGTGGTGGAGAGTAGTCTATTCTTCGTCCGAGACGATTTGATCGTGTGGATGATGGTGTAGATGATCTTTGGACTACTAGTACTACTAGCGTTGCCATTGCCATTGACTGACCATCCTTCTTTCTTCTTCATGGATTACATGTTACACTTCTTGATGATAATGTTTCACCACCGAACGTAACTCGTTGATTATTATTTTCTTGATTACGCTTTGATGGTTTGCATGGCGATCGTTCTTCTTGTGGGTACCGCCATTGTTTTTTTCCCTGTTTTTGGTGTCGGGTGGTGTTGTTGTTGTGTTGCGTGTTTTGTTATTGTTGTTGTGTTGTTGTTGTGATGCCGTGATTTTCCTTGGGACTGGATGTGAACTTATTGGGACCGGGGTGAATTAAGTACGTAGTAAGTACGGTAGTAATGTAATGTATGTTCGTGATTAAACGAAATTTCTCTTTGCTATTAATTCATCAATGTTTTTGGGTTCGTGATTAACCTTTCATTGGGACTGGAATAAATAGTGAACGCATTTTGTTATACTTTTTTGACTCTTGCTTGTTGTTCTTCGACGATTTTGTCTGCGATAAAGCAAACGTTTTCCCTAATCCCCCCTCGCTATCATGGCAGGTGTAATCCTCTTTTTTGTATCAGAAAGATTTTCGTCGACATCTCTTTGTACAATTGTTTTTGTATGCTGCGATTTCATCACGCACGCATCGAATGAATCATGCTCGGGATCCTTTTTGTACTCTTTCACACTACCACAAAAAAACGGCGAAGTCCTTCTTCCAATGTTTTACTCACCGGTTCCAGCCAAACGAATTTAAAGCTACTCTATTGCTAAAGGCAGCCAGGCGACTTATTGACTTGAGCTCTCGTCTATGCATCCTTATTCTTACTGTAGATCCACTTGTTCTTTTGTAGCAGAAAGGTATTTGTAATTTCACAAGACAGTCAAGAGAACAACAGAAGACGTCGACAACAGTCTAGTCAAGGTTCGACAATATATCAACAGGTTTTTTTCGACGAAAAAGGGAAAAAAAACATAAACAGGCCCCTCCGTCAAAATCAAACACAACACAACACAGCACAACGTGTACACAACGCTGGTAAAACTATAAACAATTATAACTATGGGAAATTGTTTAGCAAGTCAATCGACGACGAATATATGCGATTCAATGGAAGACAAAAGGCGTGATGGTCACTCTCCTCAACCAAACAAAACGAAATGTAGTAATACAGCAACAGCAACCACAGCTACTACAAAAGTAAAAGGTAGTCGGCCGCATAAGCAGTCTAGTACAATCCATAGTGTGATATTAAAAGAACATAATTTAGATGTCTATCAAAAATATACAGAAACGGAAGTATTAGGAAATGGTAGTATGGGTCATGTTGCGAAAGTGAAAGTAAAAGATGGATATGATATTGGTGGTTCGGCATATTGTGGTAGTGGTAGAAATGTTGGTAAGACAGCCCAGGATGTAGAAAAAGCAAAAGCTGCATTTATGAAAAAAGATGGTAAAAATGGATTATTAACATTAACAGAATCACTCGGTAGTGTTCATGTGGATGAAACAAAAGAAAGTCAGCATAGTATTGAATCTTTTGGTAGTGAAAGTGAAAGTCAACAACAGGTTGCTATCCCCAAACCCAAATCTTTTGGTGGTGATGAAAGTCAATTCGGCGGTGGTAATAAAAGTGGTTCAAGTGTGAATGAGTCCAGTGGTAAAGAGTCCAGTGATAAAAGTTATGCATTAAAAAGTATTATATTAGATCGTGTATCAACATCCTTTATTGATGAATTAAAAAATGAAATTCATATTCTAAAAGCAATGGATCATCCCAATATTGTCAAACTCCATGAGGTATTTTCACATAAAAAACAAATTTATATGATATTAGAACTATGTGATGGTGGTGATTTATATACAAGATTACCCTATACTGAAAAAGATTCCGCCTATGTGACTGGTAAATTATTATCCGCAATTAAATATATGCATGATCATGGGATTGTTCATCGTGATCGTAAGTTACAGTTTGTAATTTTTATTACGTTATTATGTTGATCGACTTGACTTGATTTGCTTTGATTTGACGTTCTCGGAATTTGGCTTCTTTCAATTGTGCATAATTCCGTATGATAGTTTACAATCCTTTTACTATTTATATTTACACAAACGCTTCCTCACCTACTATATTTCTTTTTTTTTATCTCGGCTGCTTCCCCCCCCCCCCCCCCCCCCCCGTCTGTACTGTAAACTAAATAAATAACAAAACAATAACAATAATAGTTAAATTTGAAAATATTATGTTTGAAAATAAAAGTTCTACTGCTGAAATTAAAGTTATTGATTTTGGTTTATCTAAAAAATTTGCAACAAGTAGATTGGGTATAATGAGAGAGGGTGTTGGTACATTATATAGTATGGCGCCTCAAGTATTACAAGGAGTATATAATTCACAAGCTGATATGTGGTCGGTAGGTGTTATAACATTTATGTTATTAAGTAGTCATAGACCATTTTATAATAAAAAACGTAAGATTATGATTGATCGTATTATGAGATGTGATTATACATTTAAGAAAGATTATTGGAAACCAATATCGGAGGATGCAAAAGATTTTATTGATCGTTTATTAGTATTAGATCCTAAAGTACGATATGATGCATCCAAGGCACAAAAACACAAATGGTTACATAAACAATTTAAAATGGAAGATCGGGCACCAACAGAATCGGTGACTGGACGTGTTGCAGATAATTTACTAATGTATAGTAATAATTTATCATTGAAAAAATTAGCATTAAATGTGATTGCACATCGGTCATCAACAGCTGAAATTATTAATCTACGGAAAGCATTTGATCAATTTGATTCTGGTAATGATGGTGTTATCTCATCCGAAGAATTTAAAGTTGCAATTCAAGATAAGTGTTCGTATAGTAATGATGAAATTAAAGAATTGTTTGATTCAATTGATATTAATAATAATGGACAAATCATGTATACAGAATTTATTGCAGCAACACTTGAGGCACAAGGTCAACTTGATGAGGCTCGTATTGCAGAAGCATTCGATCGATTAGATACAGATGATACTGGATTTATCTCGAAAGAAAATATTATGGAATTTTTAAGTGATACTGATGCAACTATGAAAGATATTGAACATATGATTCAAGCTGCTGATACAGACCATTGTGGACAAGGTACGTTTTATTATATTATGCTCGCTCTTTTCTTACTGTCGTCGTCGCAATTTGCACCACGTGCTTCAACTAATATGATCAATATTCTTCTTCTTCGTGGTTGTTTGCATTTTTATACCTTTCTTCTTCTTTTTCTTCTGTATTTTGATCATCAACAGTCTCGTTCGATGAATTCTTAGCCATGTTTCGATCTGATAATGAAAACAAAAACATCACACCATCTTACTTACTATCCAGTCTTAAGGCGTCTTCGGATTTTGATCCTCTAAATAGTCCTAGTGATGGTAGTTCAGATGATGTTCACTCTAGTGACGACCTTGTTGGTATCGATGCTGTAATTCCTGGAGGAAAGTACGATATCACCGAACGTAAACAAGAAGAGGAAGCATAAAAGTTTAGAAAAGTATGCAATGCATCATCACGGTCGGTCGGCCAGTCGGTCGGTCGTCTCTATTCGGACATACACAAAAACACACCATGACATATATCTTGTAAATATCTCTCTATTGTTAATACTGAACAAAGCACCCAGTGCATTAACTCAACGGGTCAACCCGTCCACCAATTAAACTGAAGACTTTGCACGTGAACAGTATCGAACTCAATTTCTTTGTTCTTCTTCTTTACCTCAATAATATAACTCGTTGTAAACTAAAATTTTATATAGTCTTCACAAGCAAATTAATGTCATTTTGTTTCTACGATACTGATAGTTTCGTCATCTTAACCATGATCAATATTGTTGGCGTCCATCATTGCTCTTTTTCTATTTTCGACGTCGTTTGGTTTTCCTTCCAATTTGTTCTGTGTTCATAGGTGAAGATATGGATCCTTTCCGATTCTTGATGGCAGCAGAGAGTAGAAACGTTGACAGAAATGGAATGCTACTGTGTGTGTTAACTGTTCTATTTTTTCAGAGGAAGAAAATACACAACGAAAGCTACGCTACGTTAAAATCAAGTTAGAATTAATATTGTGTGAAAGTATACTAAGAAATCGTATCGTAAACTATTTAAGTATGTATCGTTCACATCTAACTTTTAATCCGTATCTGGCGTCACTTGCGTATCATATTTGTTTGTCGTTTTTTACTGGTCTTTTTCTTCTTCTTGTCTTGTTTTCTAAATGTTGTATCCTAATATTTGTGCATATGTTTACGTATCTTGTTTATTTATTGTTTTGCCTTTTTCTTTTTCTTTTTGATGGTCGTTTCCTTCATGCCTTGTTTCTTTGTTGCTGCATCAGCTTGCAACAACGAACAACGAATTTCATCACCCGTAGAACGACTCATGGGAACAAATGTCGTACGACATTTAGCTGCACTACCTACATCACGGATCATATCAAAGTATTGTGTCAACAATAATAAATCCATTACGTCCTTCGTATTTGCTGTTGTTCCATGGGAAAATTCAACGATACTATGTATTAAAAAATAAACGAACATGGAAAGTAAAGTCAGGAAAAAAACCATAGATATAGTTAATGTAGTCTCACATATTAATAGTCTTATAATAAATTAAAAACTCACTTATCACGTAATCCATCAACGATTGCCTTTCTTTGACGGGAAACACCAACACCACTTAGGTACAAAGACTCAGCACCAGCCTCAGCACTTTTGACTCGTAGTATTTTTTTCCCCTCAGCACGTTCGGCAACAGAAAATTTTAGACGCTTGCTTGAATTGATCTCATTCATTGCATTCTTGACACTTTGAGCAGGATCTAAATCAGTGATCAATGTTTGAAGGATTTGATACCCGTACCTATTTAAAAAAAGATTACATAGTAAAATTTGAGAGATGTACATAATAAAATATCATAGTTTTGTATCCTGATTGAGATATTAACTTACGAGGTAAAGGATTCCGAAAGAGCGTTCTTGACAGACGAAGCCAATTCCTCCTTGGCCTCAAAAGCAGCATCAAGTTCGAGTGTTGGTAGGGTAGACCTCATGACATCGTAAACGTGGGCGCTGTTTAATTTGTGTTTTGATATCATTATTCGTGTGTTATTGTGAGAACGAAAGGAGAGAATCAATTGATGATTGGTACGAAAGAAAGAACTGTCTATTACTCACGTGATCTGTTGAACAGGATTCGTCAATGCATAAAATGCCTCATATACATTTTCACGTAAGACTTGATATTGTACAGTAACTACCGCAGTTAAGAACACATTATCTAGAGTCTTTGTTTCGACACGTACGTTAATCTGTTGTACACGAAAAGACAACCGTCCGACTATAAGCAGTAGTAATTGTTTTAAGAAAAATATCGATCGATGTAAGAGGAAACGGCACGTCACGATGATCTTTACCACGAACATTATAACATACATAACATAATAACATAAAATTAAGAAAGAGACACCAACCTAATTTTTCCATCGGACACATTATTACACCTAATCCAGGTTGCGATAATCTTGTAAACTTTCCCCATTTCTCAATCACTCCCACTTCTGAGGTACTGATAGTATAGCAGCAAGGTATGCACATCGATCTGGATCTTGATTGTTGAATCTTCTACTTCCACTTCTGCTACTATATTGGGAGTTATAGTTGAACAGACTTACGTTTTGCAGTAATCTGTATAGCTTTGCTGTATTGGTGTCGGTTTACTCTAGATTTAATGCGTCTCTTACCGTGCTCTGTTCGTGAAGATCCACCATTATTTTAGTTACTAAACAAAGGGTCTTCCACGACATCTGCTCTTTTTGTTTGACGTCATGTACAGTAGTTGGTATTGATGAGGAAATGTACCAGGCACTGTACATTATTTTTATTCTTTTCTACCTTTTTTTGCGAGGTTTAGTTCCTGAGTAGAGATGTTTAGTTGTGACACGAGATGTCATGAGGATCATCGAAAGTTTGTGTTCGTGTTTTTATTTTTTTATCATGAATTATTTTGTAAGAAAGGTATCTATGACGCGATCGTTATCGCGCGCAATTACTGTACAGTTCGAGTCGAATGAGTCGAGGCCACCTGCCGTTGCTTTGACTTCCAGCACGTTCGAGAGCTGTTACCGTTATTCTGCAAAGATATCTTTTCTTGTGTGGTTCTCTGTTGTCTCGACTGATATCCTTTACACAACATAAAGTTAGCGAAATAATAAGGTATATATCTCGTCCATTGGAACAGGATCAAGCGAAAGGGAAAGCTACAACATTTCCGGCACCCGACTGCACATCAAGCAATGACAATGGCAATGGCAATGAGAATGAGAAGTAGTATCAATAATAGTAATAAGGCGTCATCAGTCATTTCTAATCAACACAACGTCGTAATGACGAAGTTATTACTACATTTAATATGTTTTATATTATCTATCGGCATTATGATCACCGTAGGAGTCAATGGCTTATCATCAACAAACCCCAATAGCAACAACGTCAGTAGACGTCCAATTGTGATCCTTTCAAATAACCAAGATTTAGGTAAAGGTGCTGCACCTGATGTATCAGAATTCTTATATGGAAAATTACAACGTGCAACAGCATTGTATGGTTCTGGTCTATTAGGACCAGCAACAGCAACAATTAATGGTGAAAAAGACATAAAAGAATTGTCAGCAGCAAACGCAAAAGCAAAAGGTGGAAAAGAACAAATTCAATCATTAAATAAAATGTTATGGAACCAATTTGGTATGGCAACAGTTGAAGGATCAATTGAACGTGAAGATTTGTTCTGGAAAGATTCTAATACAATAATGTATAAACCAATATTAGCTGAATTACAAGACACAATAGTTTTCTTAGACGTAACAAGTTGTAACAACCAAGGATCGGGAGGAGGAGGGGGAGGAATTGGTGGAATGATTTCGTCATTCTTTCCTCCACCAAAGAAACAAGAATTGTCATCGACATCATCACGAACACAGCCACCACCACAACTAGATATTGAACTTATAAAAGCAGCTATAACCGAAGGTGCACAAATCTATATAGTATGTGAAAGTGATAATACTAAATATTGTGTTGAAACAATAAAACAACAAATCAACGTTGAATCAACAACATGTCCTATTACAATCGTATCACCTGATGATGGTGTTGTATTGAATAGTAGTAGCAGTAGTAGTGATGGCAATGTTGTTAATGACAAATCATGGTCATCAGTACGACCACAAGATTTAGAAGGTGAATTATCACAACCAATTTATGTACGTGATGGGAGTTTTGATTTTGATAATAACAACAGTAAAAGTAAAAGTGAAACGAGAATTGCTGCAGCATCGACAATCACAACAGCAGAAAAAAAATCTTCCTCTTTGTCACGTCATAATCTAGCAGAGGTTGTAGTCCAATGTTCATTACGATTAATAACAACAACAACTGCATTTGATGATGATGGCTTCGTTAGTGGTAATGATCCTAGTCCTATACCGGGTGTACGAGTTGTAAGAGTATCACCATACCCAAACAACAATGATAGCAGAAATAATGTATCACCTGCTGAACTAGATGAACGTCCAAATGATGATTATTTTTCGCGTACCGGTGGAAATATTGCTAAAGCAGTAGCAGGAACTGTTACTAGTGTTGATTGGATAGAAACATTACAATGTTTTGAAAAAAGTTACGATAGTGGACGTACGAAGACAATCGTGAAAATTTTTCCAAAACGTCCTGATATGTAGACGACCACTAGACTAGACTAGACTGGACTGGAATAGTCTAGCTAGCAGTACATTAGTAAATCAATATTACAATTTATGGCAATCATCATATTTTCAGACGTAGTTTCTACCTTATAGATGTGTACATTAGTGGATTCATCCTCTCTACAGTTACGACCGTTACGTCGCAGTCATGTCATTTGTTGCGAATTATTTGTGCACCCAATTAATACTAATCCTCCTCTGAACACCTCGTTAAAACAACCCAACTCTATCATTAGTCTCGCTACAAGTGGAATATCGGCTTCGTCTCCGGAATCTTCCGCTCCTGGATGTATAGCCAATCCTCAAATTTTTGGAAGAGAGTGCGGCTGAATGAATCACAAGCAGATGGATCAGATAGGAAAGAATCCATTTTTAAAATTATGTAATTCTATAATCATCTAGCTCTATTGGTATTGAATATTGAAGAAAAAGTTGGTACTGAAGTGGTTGTACACGATTCTACAGATAAAAACCATAATATATATTCCATTACAAATAAA
>FMBT01000693.1:0-22692 GCA_900095095.1 Fragilariopsis cylindrus CCMP1102
TTTATATTATGACAGGACAGCTAAGTTAGAGATGGAGATGGAAGTAACGTTTCTTGGTTAGCGATTAATTGTCGATGGATGTTGTGATGATACTAGTCCGTTAGTTGTGTGAGAGATTGTCAACGTTGCTTGCATGTAATAGCCTACCTGGTAGCCTCGCTGAAGAAAGAAAACAGAATGCAAATACAGCAGATATCAAGACTCACTCAGACAACTGTGCAACAACCAGGTGTACAAATCAAAATCTTAAAAAAAAGATTCCTTCCTTCTTCTCTACTTCAAAATCTATCTCAAATCTCATAAACCATCCATCACCTGTTGTAAAATTGCGACCAGCACCTGTTGTAAAATTGCGATGTCATCATCCGATGCGAACTGTTAGCTAACGGATAGATATCACATGCATAGCTAATAAGCGAAGGCAAGTGACACTCCGACTAATTACGGTCTGGCCTACGCTGCAATACAAAAAAATAGATGGCTGGTAGTGTGCGTCATACCGATGACGTACGAAGTACAGTACAGAAATCTAAACAAGATGAAGAAGCAACACGAATGAATTGAATCGATTCGAGTGAGTCGAGTCAAGGATTCAAGAAGTACTTAATTAGACGTTTTATTCGGACGATGACGTCTCATCAGATTTCAAAGAAGAAAAAGAAAGCGTGTGTACTGTACTACGGCAGACACATCAATCGATGACAGCAAAGCACTTCATCATCATCAGGGACTCTACAGTATTCGACAAAGCAACCGTCATACGATACTTTGAATTGCCGGTACTGTATTGACAATCTATTACTCTACTAATAGTTATTTTACAAAGATCTATTTCCCTAGAAGAAAGATACTCAAAAATACCGCCGGTCCACACACAGTTAACAATAGAAATCATCAGCAGCATCAGCATCGTAATCATCATGACATCACTTATTTTGTCGTTATTTCTGTTAGTTTGTGGTTCAACTAATACAGGAGTTACCGCATTTCATCAAAATCAACTTCACAATTTAAATCATCACCCAAGATTACTGTCTTCGTCGTCTACGTCGAAACTAAAAGCTACTACTCCAAGCAATAATGAAATCTCTCGTCAAAATTTCTTTTCAAAGACGGTACAAACCGTTGCAACCGCTGTCACCACCACCGCATCCGTAGCAGCAGTTGTAGGTGTTGCTCAACCAAAATCAGTGAATGCTATTGGTCCCGTGAAAATTAATTTATTAAATCCTACCTATACGGCCATCCCTTGTCCCAAAGATCGACCAATCCCTGGTGAAAAAGCCATGAAGGGGATGAGAGGCTTATGTGTCACCGTCGCTGTCGATTTAGAAGATTTACCCAAAGATCCCTTAGAAAAAGTAGGTGTCTATGGGTATGTGACGGATACCGGGACGGGTGAATCGGTCTTAGCGAATAATCCCGATGGTGGAACCGATTCAGGACAATTTGCTATGATTGAAAGTATTACTACTACTGATAAAAAATACAATTTGAATTTATTGCGGCGGTACCATCGGAACAGGTAAGTAAGGTTAGGTGATGAACGGTTGTAAACGTGTAAACGTAAAACTTAATATTGAATTGAATTGTGCACTTTTGACTTGTTAGTAGAAAATTGCTGTGTCGTTATGTCTATTTTCTAACAATTATATCCGCCATCTTGTCGTTTCCATTTTCTTCTGATGTTAATGTATTTCACCGCCGCTTCCGCTTTATATTATTGTATTCTGAACAAACAACTACCTGTACTACAAACTAACTAATTAACACAAAAATAACGACCACGACATAACAAACAAACAAAAAATCATAAAATCATAATAATAATTACAACCAGGATTTAAGAGGATATGAAGCAGGGATTGCACCAATTAATTTTAAAAGTTTACGAGTTGTCAGTTTCCCAGGTGGACAACAATACGGTGCAATTAATCCATGCGAAATGAATGAATTTAGGTAAGTTTTGCGTTGTTTTGCGTAGGCTTGCGTTATATTGTATGTTGCACCGAATCGAACAGAAACGTTTATTGTAACAGACAGGACGAATAGCAGTATCTCCTTCACCCTCGTGTCCTTTTTTCCACTTCTTTTCTCTGACTCACTCTATACTTCGAATTGCATTCTTCTCTTTTTAATACAGCGATGAATGTGATGTATGGGAAGCTGAAAATGGTCAATACGAAAAGAAAGAATATATGATTAAGAGTAACGAACGTACCAAAGGACGATAAATTATATTATGTTATCAACAGTAAGTTAATCAAATCAAAAATCAATTGACGATAAATTTAATAGAAGAAGGAAAAGGAAAAGAAAGAAAAAGAAAGACGAAGCACACACGCAAATGATATATTATATCAAACACTAAATTGCCATTGCATTACCACACCATACACTCAAAAAAGACAGAACTGATATTAAGCGATTACGATTCATTATTTTCCTCACCAACATTACATATCTAGATAGCTAGCTAGAAGAAAAAGATCTTCGTATCTTATATTAATATTTAAAACTGAATATGCAATAGTAAGAGTAAAAATTATATTTCTTTTTATTCTGTTGTTTTTATGGATAATTTTTTCTTCAAAACATCTTTTTGAGTGTACAGGAGTTAAGGTCAATAACCACCACCAAAAAAGAGCCATTTCCCTGGTCCTGTATGTGTAGTATACATCACATCCTTGACATCCCTTCAGAGGAATTTTTGACCTATAATTTTCTACACTGTCGAAACAGGAAAACTCACTATTGTTGTAGATCCCTCACTTCAATTTACTTATTTATTAATTCAATCATTCATCATCAAAGAATTTCGATAATCGATAATGACTACCTTCACTATCATTCCCATCATCTTTGCCTTTTTTACTACTCTTACTATGTTTCTTACTACTCTTCTTTTTCTTGCTTTTACGTCGTCGTCTTCGTTCTTCATTACTACTATCTTCACTTCTTGAGTCATTATCATCATCATCATCATCGTCGTCATCACTAGAATGATCTCTTTTACTACTACTCCGACGACGATGATGTTTACTCTTTTTACTCCGTTTGCGTTTTCGATCATGATGACGATCATCATCATCGTCTTCGCTGTTGTCCTCGCTATCGCTATCACTATCATCACGATCACGATCGCGACGATGCTTCCTACTGCTACGTTTCTTATCTTTTTTACTACTTTTCTTACTACTCTTTTTTACTTCCTTTCGATCAGCTTTATGATTAGTACCTCTTGCTAATCTATTATCACGATCCTTATCTAATTGGGCACGATATTCTGCCATCTTCTTTTGATCCACACCCTCTAAATTTAATTTATCATGATTATCTGTCTTATATTGTTCCCATGTTGGTCGATTGGAATCAGCTAATTTTTGTGCTATCGTACGTTCTGCCTGACCTGTCATCAGACGCATCACTGCCTGCATTTGGGACGATACTGCTGCAGAAGCAGCAGCAGGTGCTGCTGCTGCTGTTGCGGCTGACTTTGAAGCTGCTGATGGTGCGGCGGATGGGCCTAAAGCCGGTCCGGAAGTTGGTCGCTTACTCATGATTATTAGTTATAAAAAGAAAGACTGTGTGGTTACTGTCTATCTTTATGTCAGTATATATGTCAGTATATAGGCGACGATGATGATTCTTAAAATGAATGAAAAAAAATCCACGGTCGCACTTCTTCGACTGTTTGATTGTTTGATTGTTTGATTTGTTTGTTCACGGTTTAGTTTCGCCAACGATTAACTTAGATTAGTACAGTAGATTTTCAAATTGTTGTGTACGAGTTTTATTGTTCAATTTTCCTGCTGGATCGGCTCGAATGTGTTTTTCTTGTCTTCTGTTCACACTGCTTCCGTTTTGATTACTACTCGCTTGACTTCTCTTCGGGATACGTGATAAGTGTGCGTACTAAGTTATACTTGCCATCCAGATTACCGGTATGATCTGTTACTTGTCCTTCGAGATGATTGATTGCTTGTGTTGTCGTGAAAAATCCTGTATCTTGACTGTGTCTGCTTTTTGCTGTGGTGTGAGACGACGTGATTGTTGATTTCAGCATCGATATTTGCTCATCACGGGATTCAAAGTTTCATTCTCAGGGCCATCCTTCCGTTTCGACGACCGCGCGAAAATAAAAATTGTTCAAAATTTTCGATTTTCGATTTTTCGTTCCTTCCTTGATGCCGAGATCGAATACAGTATGCATTGCGAATCAATTATGCTCGACGTAAAAGCATCATCGTTGAAGATAGTACTCTTCGTCCTACTGGTAATAACAATCAACGGTCACCACTGCCTCTTTCAATGTGGCCTACAGTTTGGTACGTGCATGCGAACGTTCCTACCAAATCTACGATCTTGAGGGAGGAATAAATGGTTGTTCGAAAGAAGATATCGACACATTTTAAAGCAAAAATAAGAATGTTGATGGTGTTTATTATCTATTCCGTAATAGACTGGTCCGTCTTCACGACTGTAGTTTGAATGGTCGTGGTTCTAGTGACAATTAGTGATAGAGAGGACAATATTGAACGCAACGCAACGACCGACAAATAATAATACGCGGTGGCGGTGGCGGTAATAGTGGAGGCGATTACAGTGTTAATGTAACGTTGAATGTTATCGTTGCTACTACTACTACTACTACTACTACTCTTCTCCGGCTACGGCCCACTTAATAATGTATGCATCGAACCAAATTCGTTTAGATTCTCAATACAATAGGGAATGTAACGGAGGAAGATAATTCTGATAGTAATATATCATGAAGGCGTACATAAGTTTTAGTTTGATTTCGTAAAGAGTATTTATTGAATTGAAAATCATGAGCTATATCCAGCTGCCTAGTAGCACGTATAATGCATGCTTAATATAGCAGCACCATTTGTGTAATACTATAAAATCTTTTTTGTTGCAATTTAGGCGGATGCTTGGATTTCCAAACGCATTTCCTTTGTAACCTCAACCATAACTCGAAGCGCTTCAATCGTCTCTGGCCAACCACGAGTCTTCAAACCGCAATCAGGGTTGCTATATGTTGCATAGAAGAGAGTACAAGAATAGGATAAAGGAGATTGAAATAATAAGCAAGACGAAAACGGGACTGCTCGCTCTTTGTAGCGAAAAGGAAAACTTGACGAAAAATATGCGTTCGCGTTACTTACATGGTGAGCTGGCTCACTTCCATGTTCTCGAGGAAACTTTCCATCTTGCCTCTGATGAATTCAGGTGTCGGGACAACAGGCGAATGAATATCGTATGTACCGGGACCGAGGCCCTTCTTGTAACCAATCGCCTTGAATTGGCGAAGAGTTTCATCGTCGCTTCGGGCGTTTTCGATGGAATTGACGTCAGCGTCCATTTCATCAAGAGCTTCCATACAGTCCCCAAACTCGCAGTAGCACATGTGGGTGTGGATGGATGTTTCGCTCTTAGCTGCAGCCGTCGCGAGACGGAAGGCATCAACTGCCCACCTGAGGTATTCGTCCTTTCGTGCAGAACGCATAGGCATACCCTCGCGAAGAGCAGGCTCGTCGACCTGAATCACACGGCATCCAGCCTCCTCGAGGTACGCAATTTCCTTTCGAAGCGCTAATCCAATCTGGAATGTTTGCTCCTTACGCGAAATATCGGCACGTGGAAAGGACCAATTCAAAATGGTGATTGGTCCCGTAAGCATACCCTTGACAGGTTTCTTAGTAAGACTTTGAGCGACCTTGAATTCGCGAGTGGTCATGGCATGGTCCAATGACACATCAGCCCAGATGATTGGAGGTCGGACACAACGACTTCCGAAAGACTGCACCCAACCGTTGCCGGAAAAGAGCATACCATTCCTGCGATAAAATGAAAGTGGAAAGTGAGGGCAAGGGGTGTATTTAGAAACGATTCGAACAATAGCGGCAATTAAGACAAAATAGTTTTGTTCTGTTTTTCTTATGGGTCAACTTACATCTGTTGAGCAAAGAATTCAACCATATCAGTACGTTCCGGTTCACCGTGAACCAAAATGTCTAGTCCGAGACCTTCTTGAATACCAATCATAAAGGTAATCTCTTTATCGATGGCAGCTTCGTACTCCTCCTTGGACATAGTTCCTTTCTTCAACTGCTGTCGAAGACGACGGATTCCTGCGGTCTGCGGGAATGATCCAATGGATGTGGTCGGTAAGATTGGAAGTTCAGGCATCTGCTTGGGTCGACGGACTTCGAAAGTCTCTCCACGAGTGAAATCTTTTTCGGTGAGTCCTGCAACTGCTTTTCCTACCTCCTCGTTTCGAGTTCCAGAAGATTTGTAGACGGACCAAGCTTCGTTGGTGTCCGCGACGAATTTTTTGTCAGAAGTTGCGAGTGCGTGTAGTTCGTCAATTTTTTGTTGTTGAAAAGACAACACCTTCGATGCTTGGTGTTTGAGAAGGTTGTTATCTTCTCCGTTTTGCAAATCCCATGGAACAAATTGGAGCGATGCACATGGCTGGATGCAAAGACGATCTTTGGATACACCGAGTGATTGGAGTTCCTCAATTAATGGAAGGATTTTTGAAGGATCTACCTTCCATGGACTGCGCGCGTCGATGATTCCGGCACCAAGAGTTTTTTCCTTGGGGAAACCGTTGGATTTGAGAAGAGCGAGATTGTCACCGCGGGTGAAATCCAAGGAGACCTTGTTGATCTCGGATTGTTCCATCAACCAGGTCCAGTTGTCAGCTCCAACGTCTTCAAAGTATGTCACCATATCGATGCGAGTCGTGGACTTTTTGTTGGCGAGAATTGATGGGTAGGCTTGTTTGTAAAGGGGTAGCAATTTCGAAGATTCGTCAAAGACAAGAGCCGGTTCATGGATCTGAATTTCCTTCACTCCCATATCTGAGAGATCTTGGATCAGCTTTTGGTAGATAGGGATAAGCTCGGCAAGCAACGCAAAGCGTTGTACATCGATAGATCCTTCGGTTTGAGCGAATGTAGAATGTCGGATGATGGTCACAGGTCCGTAAATAACGGCCCGCGCCTTGTCGGCACCGACAAACTGCAAACCACGTTTGACATTAGCGAGGTAGTCGGTGAGGTTGGCGGGAGATCGCTTCGTGTCGACTTCCGAAGGAAGGTAATGGTAGTTGGTTGTGAACCACTTCTTCAAACCCAAAGCGGTTGCTCCATCCACACCCCTGGCCATGGCGAACATACGATCGATGCCGGCATCGAGATGGGCGAAACGCTTTGGGACTGTACAACGAGATATAGTGGAAAAAGAAAAAGCGATTAGATACGAAAAGTAGGCATACGGTAGATAGGATGAACAATAGTGGAATGACGGCGAGATTCAACACATCCGAACACTATATAGCTCTGCACATCGCAAAAAAGAACCTACCAATCCCAAGCCATTCAGCCCACGAGAGTACTCCATCGTAGTAGAAATGTTCTCCGACAGGGATCGAATCGATCTTGTCATCCGCCAATTGGAGGCTCCATCCGAGTTCTTCCACTGCTTGCGCCTTGGCAATAAATTCGTCCTTTCCGATCTTGCCCTTCCAGTACTTTTCCATTGCGAACTTGAGTTCGCGGTTGGGTCCCATGCGGGAAAGCCCGAGAGTAGCGGTTTGGAATTTCATCTTGAAAAATTAAACTGGAGGGTTTTTCGAATTCGCTGAATTGGATTTTGTGTGCTTAAACTATCGTATAGTACCAGACCAATCCATCTCTCAAATGTGGAACCGATTTTCTACACGTCAACCTTTCCTCGTGTTACTTTCGGTTCTCCAGCAGCGGATAGAGCGATCGTATAATACACTGTATCACATAGTATTCCTTGCCTCCCGACGTATCACGTTCTTCGCGAGTGTATGTATTGTCCATAGTGTTAGAGTGCTCAATCGGAGTATGCAGTACACGATCGACGGCACTTAATGTAGAACGTTTTATAGAATGAATGATATCGAAGATTCGATCAGATTCATTGGAAGCACGTTCTTCGTGCAATACTGCATATCTATAGATCGCTAGTACAGTACTGTACATGGTAAGTGGCGTGGCGTGCCGCATCGCAGTAGTAGTCTATCGTACCGGAGGATTGCAATATAGCACATGTTGGCATCAAAATCGCCAATCATTCTCAACTTCTCTCCCGTGCCTTTTATTATTTTTAAGATAAGATGGAATGCTGTTCCAACCCAACGATCGATGAACGTTCTTCGACATGATGACAGAATAAAATGATGATTTGTGCCATAGAGGTACACAGTACTACCAGTACGTACAACTGTTTTGATATTCGTCACCAATCCCGTGCCTTTTATTTTATTTTAAAGAAAATGGAATGCTGTCCCAACCCACCGATCGATGAACGTTCTTCGACATGATGACAAAATAAAATGATACAACAGTTTTGATATTTGAAATTAAAATCAAGTCGCAGACTTTATACCAATTTAAGCGAAGGACGTTCTTCAGATGAAGCTTTTCGCCGCGCCATGTCAGAATCACGTTCTTCAGATTTAAAAAAACTAGTTTAAAAATGACTTTCCTAGAGAGCCTTTCTCAAATAATTAAATCTTGAGTCGAGGGAGTCGATACAAGTACTGTACTGTGAGCAGAGTAATGAATGTTTGGGGTACTTTTGGGGGAATTCTTCTAAAGCGCGCTACCGTTATGAAATAGATCTTTCGTGCTTTGACACGCACTGTAATAATAATTCTCTTCACAAACAAATAAAACAAAGATCTCAAAACAAACAACGGCCACAAAATATACAAAATACATACTACCCCTCTGATCGTGTATTTGCATTACGAATACCTTGTTGTAATTATTACAAATCAATTAGAAAAGAAAGTTGATAGTAGTTGCACAAGATGCCTCCTACTTGCTTATCAGTAGCACTGCGTGTTGCAGTATCCGCCCGATCTTCTCATGTAATAGTGACGAATAATCGTGGAATATTATTACGACAACGATCGTTTATTACAACCCGTCTTGTTCGAAATAAAAACAAAGCCACTATGTCAACGTCAACGTCAACGTCAACGTCAACAACACCGTTAGTATCATGGTCAGTCGATGAAAGTAAAAAAATAGGAACAATTACACTAAATTCACCTAAGACATTAAATGCATTAACAATAGAAATGGGTAAAGAATTTGAAACATTAATAACAAAGCTGCAAGATGACTTGACTTCAACATCAGACGATGATAATAATCCGAATAAAGATATATCAGCAATTGTACTATGTGGATCAGGTGATAAAGCATTTTCTTCTGGTGGTGATATGCAATGGTTACGTGGATTAAAAAATAATTCTGTACATGCTAATGTTGATATAATGATGAATTTTTATAATTCATTTCTTTGTATAAGAACTAAAAATTTACCGGTACCAATCATTGCAGCAATACAAGGTCCAGCAATGGGTGCCGGAGCATGTTTAGCATTAGCATGTGATTTACGTATCGCATCTGATACTGATACTGATGCTGATACTGATACTGATACTGATGCTGATGCTGATGCTGATAGTAGTACACGCACACGTACACGTACACGGCCAGTATTAGGTTTCCCATTTACAAAATTAGGTATACCAAGTGGAATGGGTTCAATTCATTTATTACAAAATGTTAATAAATTAAGTCAATCACAGGTATCAGAAATTTTATTGTTAGGTAAATCATTATCAGGTGAGGAAGCATATAAATTAGGATTAATTAATAAATTAGTACCCCACACACAGAATGTAAAAGATGAAGCATATAATATGGCGCTGGATATTTCAACAAATCATCATCCTGTTGCAATACGATCAATGATACGTAGTATACGACTAAATGTTGATGAAAATAAATTAATTGATTCATTATATAAAGATGCACATGCACAAGCAATGTGTTATGCAAGGAATGATTGGGGTGAAGGTCTACATAAAGCACCTCCTCATTTTGATAATTATCATTCGAAGTAATATAATTAAAGAGAGAAAGAAAGAAGGTAAAATATACTATGAGATATAAGATGTAATGTAATGTAATGTAATGTAATGTAATGCAATATTTTTTTATGATGGGAGTTACATTATTTTATAAAAACTGATCGTAGGTAGAAACGAATCAGAAAGTCAAGGCAATACATTATACTGCACCGTGCTGTACTACACTATTTCTAGTCCATAATTTTTCTCGATCGTGCTATCGCATCTAGCGATTACTCGATTATCTTCTTCTTTATTGATGGTGTAACAGCATGTAACAACATGTAACATATATAGTTTTTACCGTCTCACTCGACGGTAGGTTGTTTTGCCTCTTCGACCGGAGCAGCTGCGGTCTCCTCGGCTACTTTGGCATCAGGTTTTTTGTCACCGTCACCATCACCACGATCCATGGTTAGTGCTTCGATTTCGGCATCACTATTCGCACGCAACTTGTCCAAGGCAGGGCAAGGCGGTGGTGCGATACAGACTCCACACGTTGGGCAGCACTGAACAAAACAGCAAGCGCAAACGTATTCGTTGAGATGATCTTCGCTAAGAGGGCAGGAGATGACCTCGTAATAGCAAAGACTGGTGGATGTACCCTTGTAGCAGGCAACCGGCTTGACAAGTCCCAAATCGCAACAGACACAACCGACCTTGCAGTACTCGTCTGGGTTCTTGTCCTTGTCGCCGGTCAAACCACATCCGAGCGTCTCGGCGGTGAACGAGAGGCAGCAGTCGTTGCTGAGGCAACATACTGTCTGCTCGTACCGGCAACATACATCGAAGTTCATCATGTTGCATTCGCAGGCATTGTAATAGCAGCAGCAGCCGTTGAACATGTATCTATCGTTTCCGTCAGCCATGGTTGTGGTTGTTACCTTTGCTTGGTTCTGTTTTGTTTTGCTAAGTTAATTTTACAGTTGTAACACTTGGGGAACTTCTTGATTTAAGTACTAATGCATCACATGATTCTGTGTGAATTGTGAAACGAATGGTCAGAAAAACGACTAAGTACAGTACTGTATTCGGATTACACTGTAACAAAAATCTCTTTTTATGTCAGCCACGATACGATACGATCCATTCGAACGTTTGCACCTTCGAAGGCTTGAACCAACATGCTTCAAAAGTTACCACAAAAGTATTTTTAGAAGTGTACCTTGGATAAGGAATTATGTAATTGTCTGAAAATATTTAGATTGGATTAGAGTTCGGTTTCGCATACACTGATATTTCATTCAACTTTCACTTTCAACTTTGACATCACAAAATGAGTTATAGACGACGGACGGACGAGCGACAACACATACAGTACATGTTTTATTAAAAGAAAGGGGGCACGTGGATCGATGACATGTGTCGCCCCCCCCCCCTTTATGACCCCTGCAATACAATGCATATAGATCCTACTAGTACATAGTACGTACAGTATGTACATACAAAAAAGCGCATCAAGCACAATAGCTAAACATGAAAAGGCCCAACGATGCATCTTCTTTATTTCCATCAAGTTGACAGCAATCTATGACAGTTTTAGAAAATCTCCTCAATGATGGTACGCTTGAATTATTCAAGACAACGCTGCTGCATTCAACAACAACAACAACAACAACAACAGATTTAGATTCTTCTATTGCACCACCAATTTATGTTGATTTTGGTCTTTCAGATGGAAAAGATACTAAGTTCCATCTTTCCAAAGGTTACTCTACCGTATCGGTAGATGCGTACACACCTTGGATTGACAAGGCCAAGAATGAATTTCATCAAGAGATTAAGGATGGACGTGCACTTTTCTTTAATATCGGTGTTCCGACGGAAAGATGAGGATTCAATGGATTTTTATTTCAAAAACGAAGGATCCGTTATTGCATCCTTTGAACCAAGTAAAGGATGTCAGGGTTTTAAAGTCACAAGTCCAGAATGTAAACATATAAAAATTCCAGTTGTACGATGTGAGACTATAATTGCCTTAATCGGTATGGCTGCAACATTTGTTAAGGTTGATGTTGAGATGCTACATCATTCCTGTGTCCGTGGTCTAAGCAATCTACCGACGTATCTCTTTCCCAAGATAGTATGAACAGGAGGACAAGAAGGAGGGCAGTGAGTCGAGTCGAGTCGAGTCAGCCAGTCAGTCAGTCACAACGTTTCAAGTCACAATATAGTACTGTAGTATGTCGTAAAAATAATTTAGGCAACAGTAGCTATATTGATATAATATGTACGACCTATTTATGCATATGTTTTTAATTTATTTCGAATAAATTTAGACTACATGGTATTATATAGTAAAGCAACCCCCTAATTATCTTGCACTGTACGCACTGTACTAAGTACTGTGCTGTACTGTATATCGTGATAGAAATTGTTCTTTGCAAGTCGTTTAGAATTCATCTATCATCATGTTCGTTTTAGGACGGCATCGCAGTCGCAGCAGCCAGTAAATAGGATGCTTCTTTATATATCATTGGAAATTGATGTACATTACCATATTCTATTAAATATACCAATGATGTAAATAATGTATGACGTAGTAATGGTAAAATCATTTGTGGTTGAATTTCATATAGTAAACGTAATATTTTCAATGAATATCCTGTTCCATTAATATTTTTACTCCGTCTTGTTTCTGTGTTTTCAATATTATCCACAATACAACGTATAATATTCTTCCATATTGTACCATCCAACGGAATTTGTGGTCTTCGGTGTTGTTCTTGTTCTTCGTCATCATCATCAACGACTGGATAATCTTGCATGGATGATGATACATTTCCTAATGCATTTGCAAGGACACGTAATGCATGATTATGTACTATACCATTCCCCTTCCCTTCTGGATGTTGATAGGACATTATTTGCTGTCGTTGTTCCGAAGTGGTGTTGTCATCGTCACGACGGTCATCATCATCATCATCTTCGCCAGTGTTGTTCTTGTTTTTGTTGACTTCGTTGTTTGGATTGTATTCTGATATCCACTCAAAAAGTGCATCCTTTTCTTGTTCGTAATCGTCGAAGTAATCATCCTTGTAGCATGATTCATCATTGTTTTCGTTATTATTGTTTTCATTAGCACGACTGCCATTATTATCATTTTCAATATGTGGTGAATTACATATCATTGTTGCAAATATATATCGTAATCGTTCTTCCACAGAACCAAATGGACCACCATATGTTAATATATAGGATACAATCTCTTCTGAATTATATAATCCTGATAATCTTCTACCCTTTGTCAACATAATTAAACGTTGTAATCCAACACGATTTAAATCAATATCATGATTTGATAATAAATTTATACATTTATATATTGAATTGTCATTTGGTAATTCATCATATGTAATAGTAGTACATGTAGGGTTAGTGGTAGTATAAGTTTGAGATAGTATTGTAGGCTGAGACGTTGCTACTGTTGTTGCTATTGTTGTTGTTGTTGTTGGTGAGGAGGATGAGGAGTAGGACACAACATCGTCTATGTGCAATGGTAATGCTAATAGTTGATCAATATCATCAAATGATGACGAGAAGGATTCCTCATCGTCGGTTATTTCACCAAATGTAGTAGTTTCATCATGATTCGTAGTAGAAGTTTTCTTCATTGTCGTCGATGGGTCACGTCGCCGTACTCCTCCTCTCAGTCGAAAACGTGAGAAAAAGCCATTATTGTTGTTTCGTCGTCCATCGTTGTTGTTGTTGTCGTCGTCGTCGTCGTTGGTAGTAGTCATCATTAGATAATAGTAGTATCGTCGTCACTTCTTTGTGGTTTGTGGAATGCTGATTTTTGATTTTTGATTCGAGGTACAGAGGTATGTTATCTTATCTTATCTTATCTTTTATGTGTTGTTAATACTTTTCGTACAGTTAGAACAGCGTAGGCATCAGAACAATCTGCGATAAGGTATAGTTGTTTCAATGTAGGAATGATAGTTGTTTCAATGTAGGAATGAATGATGCAATCAATCGGAAGAAGTACGATGTGTTGTTCTTGATCGTGGATGTCATACCGGTGAAATAGAAGGGTTGCCTCATTCACACGCCATTACTGTGGGTTTTGCAATCGTGCATAGGCACTGGTGACGTTAGATGAAGTGTGTTTCAACAAGTACCGTCTGTACCACCCGTACAATGCTTTGCAATTTCGGCTCAAGCAATTTCTCTTCCTGCCTCCTCGTCATAATGATTGGTTCTTAACTGTTTCGATGTACTCGACTAGTTCGAATTGAATCGAGTCGTGCGTGATTCATTCATTTACAAAAATTCATAAAAGCATTAACCATCGTTCTTGCGCGCAAAACCCGACGAACGCCTGTCCTTCACACATTTTGATTTTTCGCGCGAACCTTTAAAATTCCTTTTCACCTGTAACGGTAGTCATGCGATCTTTTCTTCTGACGAAAATTGTTGGATCTTTTTCTTTTTTAGCCAATCATACCTAGCTTGAAAAATGCGAACTCTAATATTTTTTTTTCGGCTTGACCGAAGGATGGCTTGTTCTTGTGGTGAATGCATCTGTTTAGCGACAAATCACATCTTCGCCGCTTTTTGTAACAGCTACTAGTCATTAACTCGCTACTGTACACTGCATCTCATAAAATCTAAAATCGATCGTAAATAAACGAACGAACAAACAATCGATCGTAACAAAAACGAACGAACAAATACTATTACTATACAAGAAAAGGAAAGAAAAGTCAAGATGTCAAAGTGTGACATTGGTTTGTACGGCCTAGCGGTAATGGGTCAAAATTTTGCATTAAATATGGCAGAACATGGTTTTAAGGTTGCTGTTTGCAATCGTTCACCAGCAAAAGTGGATACGACAGTTGCACGTGCCAAAGCGGAAGGTGATTTACCATTAGAGGGACATAAGGATATGAAAGACTTTGTTGCAGCATTATCCAAACCACGTAAAGTCGTGATCTTAGTCATGGCCGGCAAACCTGTGGATGATACAATTGCTTTACTTAGTGAACACATGGAGGAAGGGGATGTTATTATTGATGGTGGTAATGAGTGGTTTCCTAATTCTGTCCGTCGTGCTACAGAACTGGAAGCGAAAGGTCTTCACTTTATTGGTATGGGTATTAGTGGTGGAGAGGAAGGTGCACGGAAGGGTCCATCTCTTATGCCAGGTGGTCCTCGTGTCGCATATGATTTAATTGAACCAATTATTATGAAATGTGCAGCACAAGTGGATGGTGAACCATGTACTGGATATTGTGGTCCAATTGGTGCCGGTAATTATGTGAAGATGGTCCATAATGGGATTGAATATGGTGATATGCAACTTATTGGTGAATGTTATGATATTCTTAAGGTACGTTAATTACGTCACGTTGTCGTGCTTTCTTTATTCTGTTGTGATGATACAATACAATACAATCCGTCGATCGATTCAACTGACTAAAATTTCGTTTTCTTTCCTTCCCTATTCCACCACGTCCTTCCTAATACTGTATCATAACAATACGACAACTCAACACATCACATCACAACAACAGAATGTTATTGGTATGTCGAACCAAGATATGAGTAAATTATTTGCTGAATGGAATAAGACTGAATTAGATTCCTATTTAATTGAAATTACATCAATTATTTTAGCAAAGAAAGACGATCAAGGTAATCCTGGTGAGGTTGTTGATTATGTTCTTGATAAGACTGGTATGAAAGGAACCGGTCGGTGGACGGTACAAGAGGCTGCAGAACAATCTGTCGCAGCACCAACTATTGCATCTGCATTAGATGCACGATACATTTCTGGACGGAAGGAGGAACGTATTGCTGCATCTAAAATCTTAAAGGGTCCATTAGATGATAAAGCAAATCAACAATTAAATGTTGATAAAGCTCAAGTCATTAATGATTTAAAAGCAGCATTATACTGTTCGAAAATTGCATCCTATGCACAAGGATTATCACAAATTAAAGCAGCATCAGATAAGAATAATTGGAATGTTGATTTAGCCTTATGTGCACAAATGTGGCGTGGTGGATGTATTATTCGTGCCAAGCTCCTCAAGGGTATCCATGATGCTGTTGTTGACGATCCAGAATTAAAGAATTTAATGGTTGATCCAAACTTTGCTGCTGAATTAAATTCACGTCATTTAGCATGGCGTAGAATTGTTACACTTGGTATTGCTAATGGTATTTCTGTGCCATCAACATCTGCATCATTGGGATATTATGATCAATACCGTCGTGCTAATTTATCTGCTAATTTAATTCAAGCACAACGTGATTTCTTTGGTGGACATACCTATGAACGTACTGATAAGCCAGGTGTGTTTCATACATTATGGGATGACACACATAAAGATCTTGGCGACTTAGCTGGTCGTACTGCTGGTAATATTTAAAAATGTCAAATACAGTGCATAGTAAATAAAACGTGGATAAGTAAGTTGAAAGAAGAAGAAGAAAACATGGTCAAGAAAAAAGAAGATCTGAGAAAAAGATAAAAAATCAATTGAATATATATATATAGGTCAACACTAATAATAGTTTAGAACTGATGAGTACATAGTAATTTTATTACAAATATAAAACAATAACTTGACGTAGAATGATAAGTACGCGTAGCTAGGTATTGCCTTTCCTTGCCTTTTATTTATTAGTCCACGGTAGAGTTATCACCCTACTGTACTACTGGTGGGAGTAAGACACGAGTAACTAGTGAATGAGTGGAATTCACACTAAGCTCACACTTTTATTAACAATATTTATACTATACAATGCATAGTTAGGAAGTCTTCAGTCTAGTAGAGCTTAGGCAGCTAGATGTGTCGAAAAAGGAACCAAGTAAAAAAGTACAAACAAGTAGTATATTGAGGACAATGCCAATGACTTCACCAAAGGAGGGTGGCAGGTGTTTGCCTAAGGGATTTATCCCATATGATGGCACACAGGAAGAGGAAAACAAATCACTAAAGTTAGCATTTTGGTTGGATGGAAGTGATCCATACAAGGATGATACATATAGTATAAATCGCTTCATAAGTTCAAACCATCATGGAAGTACAATGGAATGGACTTCCACACATAGCAATCAAGGACCGTAATTAAAATAGTCACTGTACGGGACCCACTACAGGCTATTTAGTCACGAATTACGTGTACGGAGAATGGTGTATTTGTTATCGCGAGTGTATTTCTAAAAAGTATATTAAGCGAGGCCGATCTCTTTTTCAGGACACCAGATTTATCTTTTGTTTTGTATCGATAACTTGATATTGGAAAAAATATCATTTTTACACTCTTTACTGGAATTCTTCTTCTTAGTTCTTCTCCTTTGAAAGAGAAGATATGAAATATTTGAAAGAGAAGACATGAAAATTTCAGATCCAAAGAGAAATTGGCACTATCGCTCTCCTCGACAACCAAGCTGTTTACCTTGACGTGATTCTTTTTAACGATACCCAAATTTATTTTCTGTTTTGTTTTGTGTCGATAACTTGATCATTGAAATGTACCCTACGGTACGCAACGGAAAAAAGATCCTTTTTACACTCTTTACTGGAGTTTTCTGCAATCTTTTATTGGCACTTTCGCTCTCCTCGACAACCAAGCTGTTTATCACTTTTCTTCATCCTTCACATAAAATAAAATATGAATCTGATCTTCTACAAGCAAGACAGCATATAACAGAACAACATCGCTCTATCTTTTACCATTATTAATCCGTACGGCAGTTTGATCTTTTACAGTTCCAATCCAAATCCAAATCTCCATCACCCTTCAATCATATTCATCATGATCTTTACCAAACACGCAACTCTGTTCCTCGTTTCTACATTCGGCATTATTTCGGTTGGGGCGGTACGTGTGGAAAAACGAACGGGTAGAATATTAATATAGATTCGTTGTATCTCTAACTAACACGCATTATCCAACATGAACAAGCTACTCATATCAGCAGCAGTAGCAGTAGCAGTAGCAGCAGCAGTAGCGCAGCAGCTTCCCGTCCGTTGCCCCTGTCAAATTTGTTCTGTTTGTGTTTGTGTCTTTATCGCTTCGGTCATACTCGTATCATCACGTTATAATCTATATATGTATTTCGTCCTTCGTCCCATCCTATCCCACACTTCGCATTGCATTTGAAATTGCAATCGCATGTTCGCTCGTATCTTATGATTACTTACTAACTTTTGGATTCTTTTGGTTGCCGCCGTACATATATATATATATACATTATTTCTTCTTCATCTCGTTTTATTTCATAGGACGGTGGTGGTATTCGCGCCCTGGATAAGGGTGGTAAGAAGGGTAAAAAAAGTTAGGGTGATCGTCGTGGACCCAATTTGGTTGACCGTAAAGCTGGTAAATTTGTTAGCCAAACAATTAATATATGCGAAGGTGAAGATCCTGATGTAAGTAAACAGATTATACTAGGACTATATTGTGTATGCTCCGGTCCGTCTCAAAAGATGATATATTTTCGTGTACTGCTTTTCATTTTATTTTATCGAAATTCTAATTCAATATGCATCTTCTTTATTCTCTTTCAATTGTTCAATTCATCTATATTTTGTGTGTGTGTGTGTGTGTGTGTTTTATTATTTTCATTATTCTTTTAAATATAGGCGGATGATATACCGTGTTTCGAGAATGGGGTTATTGATGCAGTTGCTGGACCACAAGCTGGAATTAATGTCACGGAAGGGTATGATTCAGGTGAAATTACTGTCATAGATGGTGGTGTAGTGGTAGAACCGATCACCAGTACCTTCTTGGAAGCAGGTTTATGTCCAGTTAATGTTCATTGGCACACGGGTGCAGAACATACTTCTGCCGGTGAATATGATTGTACAACCCGAGAATGTGGTCCAACTGGAAAAGGTACTGGACGACGAGTTTTATCAAAGTATGGATTATTAGATAAAAAAGCAGATGGTACTCATCGTGGATTAAGCGATGACGATGGACCAGACCGTCAAGGATTTCGTTGCACCATTACGATAAAAATATCCTAAATTTACCAAACCTTATCATTTCAAATTCTGCAGTAAAGAAATGACTGTTGGTGCGTTTCGTTATACATATATATATATATATATATATATATATACATATTTGTGCGTTTGTGTTGTATTAATTATTATTGAATCATTTGAATATAACTAACACGCTTTTTTCAATCCATCCCGTTTGTTTTTACTTCTATTTATTATTCATATGTACGACGTGAATTAGGTGAAACTTATGAAGTTCATTGGCCACATGGATCTTTTGGTGCATGTAACACACCAAGTCAGTACCAAACCCCGTTTTATAAAGGTTTATTTTGCAACTTGGAAGAGCTGGTTTGTCATTTCCTGAAGATGTCATTAATGGAAAAATTTCATCACAAACTGTTGCAAGCAACTTTGCTGTACAAGGACAAGTATATACTATCGTCAATGATGAAAATTATTACTATCCCGATTTATTTCGGGGAATGATCACCGGTGTCAAGGATTTTGGTAAAGATATAGCAGTATACTTAGGGTCATCGACAGGATCAGATCGTGACAATACAATATGCTCCAAATACGCGCCAATTACTTGGCAAATGGATCGTAAATGCCATTTGATTTCAGCAAGTAGTTTTGATAAATTATGTGCTGATATGTTATCTCAAACTCCAACTGATATGACGGCTGATGTTGCACCAAAGGGTGCACGTCTTTTAGTTGATGATAGTCTATCTGATTCTAACGTAAAAACCTTAAATTTAAATTAATATATTTTACTACGAAGAAATATGAAAAATATTTGAGCTGCCGTGATAAAATTAAATAAAAACATACCGTATAATATTTGGAAGAAAGAGAAGGAACAATACAAAATAATAATGAAATGAAATAAAAAGTGAAAAGAATAAACGTACTATCATCGTTGCTTCCTTTTTGTCGATATGCGTTTGCTGAACCACACGTGATTGTGGTTGAAATGACCCTGCCCTTGACATTGGAGGATGAGACGATTAATAATGTGTTTTATGCGATAAGAATAGTTCTGAGAAATAAAATAAAACAAAAAAGTTATGTGTAAAAAAAAATCAAGAATTCAGGCACTTTTCTATTTGGGGGGTTTTCCTCAGAGATATAGTGTTTTTAATTAACTATTTTTTTAATCCCTTAAAGTAGTGTAAATGGTTACTGTGCGGTATAATTGATAATTAGCATAAAGGGGGCCCCGAAATAAAATGTATTGGGGACACAAAAATGTATTTGGGGACAAAATATTCAATACAAAAAATTTGTTTATGTACTACACTAGTACTATTTGAAAGGGTTGCAGAGGACAGCACCAAATAGGTTGGATGCACTAACATCCACATAGTATACTAGAACATTGTGTTTGCCTCCTACCACTTTTCTGTTCCTGTGGTTGAGGAATAAATTCATTTTGCTGGTGTGGCAGGCACAAAAACAACAACATGATTTTGATTCAAAATGAATACAAAATATCTCATATAAAAGGGTTTCATAGGACAACACCAGCTGGGCCGGTTGCACCAGCATCCACATAGTGTATTAGAACATTGCGTTTGCCTACTACCACTTTTCTGTTCATGTGGTTGCAGAATAAAATTCGTTTTACTGTTGTTGTTGCAGGCACAAAAATAACAAGATTTTCAATCAGAATGAACCACAAAATATCTCATATAAAAGGGTTGCATAGGACAACACCAGCTGGGTTGGTTGCACCAACGTCAACATAGTGTATTCGAACATTGTGTTTGCCTCCTACCACTTTTCTGTTCCTGTGGTTGAGGAATAAAATTTGGTTTGCTGTTGTGGCTGGCAGGCACAAAAATTAAACAAGATTTTCAATCAAAATGAACCACAACATATCTCATACAGAAGGGTTGCACAGGACAACACCAGCTGGGTCAGGTGCATAAACATCCACATAGTATACTAGAACATTGTGTTTGCCTCCCACAACTTTTCTGTTCCTGTGGTTGAGGAATAAAATTTGGTTTGCTGTTGTGGCTGGCAGGCACAAAAATTAAACAAGATTTTCAATCAAAATGAACCACAAAATATCTCATATAGAAGGGTTGCACAGGACAACACCAGCTGGGTCAGGTGCAAAAACATACACATAGTATACTAGAACATTGTATTTGCCTCCTACAACTCTTCTGTTCCTGTGGTTGAGGAATAAAATTTGGTTTGCTGTTGTGGCTGGCAGGCACAAAAATTAAACAAGATTTTCAATCAAAATGAACCACAACATATCTCATATAGAAGGGTTGCACAGGACAACACCAGCTGGGTCAGGTGCAAAAACATCCACATAGTATACTAGAACATTGTGTTTGCCTCCCACAACTTTTCTGTTCCTGTGGTTGAGGAATAAAATTTGGTTTGCTGTTGTGGAAGGCACACAAATAAACAAGATTTTCAATCAAAATGAACCACAAAATATCTCATATGAAGGGTTCCATAGGACAACACCAGCTAAGTCGGTGCACAACATCCACATAGTATACTAGGCATTTGTTTGCCTCCTACAACTTTTCTGTTCCTGTGGTTGAGGAATAAAATCGTTTTCTGTTGTGGAAGCACAAAAACAACTAGGTGAACAAGAGATCCAGGTGTAGGCTGGTATGAAACACAATGGTTTGACAGTACTAGAAAGATTGAATGTGTTTTCTCCTATCATCCCTGGTGGTTCATCATCACTTGACCGAAGTAATTCTAATTGGTGTCATCTTTATCTCACAAATTCTCCAGTGGAGTTTGGTTACTGGAATATTAAACAACTTTGAATAATAAGATGAATACCTTCTCCTTAGGTGAATTATAAGATAAATAACTTCTACTTAGGTTCTAGAACCAGCATGGTGCACCAAAATTCCACCCAGTCATCCATTCATACCCATAGGGGATGAAACAAGGGCCATGATCCCTCATACTTACCTTTGCCTCCAGAACACAAACATTGCATTTTGGCCAACATGTCATATTTCCATGCCCAGAAGTATCATTCAGAAATAGGCTGCCACAACATCAAAAAAAGGAATTGGACCATGGTTTCAACACCCAGATACCTTCTATATATGCATATGGTCAAAAATACACCAACAATATTTGGAACATTTGCCATGTTGGTGGTGTGTGGGGCGGGGAACAATAGAATAGACATAAAATGGCCCAAAATGCACACGTTGCAAAAGATGTTTGAGATGATACAGCGCCCATACCAGGTATGCTGAGTCCCAAATAAAATAGCTAGGCATCAGCATAATTTATAAAGGTTCTGGATTATACCATTGCTTGAGGGTAACCATGCATATATTTGGGGTGTCAAATTTCTCTAAGTGCCAAGTGTGCGTGTAATCAAGGCCGTGATGCACCATCAATACAGACCTAATAACCTTGAAAGATTATATGGAGCTCAACATTATACCTATGGGTACAAGGTACAACTATTGCTTAGGGCTCTAGGGAGGTTAGGAAGGTGTCAGGGTGTGCCAAGCCCCCAGTCATTTAGGTCCCAAAATAGGTTTCCCCCCTTTAGCGCCCACATCAGCATGGGTCCTGCCTGTTGCTTGCCTAGTTCATATTCCCTTGTTGTACATAGTCTTCCCTATGTGCTTATTTGGGACAATTCATACTTTTGAGTGTGTACTAGGCCAAATACCCCCCCCCCCCCCCCCCCCAATTGGGCCATTTTCCCATGTCCCAGGCTGCATCACACCCTTTACCACC